>BMAO01030471.1:0-62424 GCA_019973975.1 Trichonephila clavata
TGTTCGAATTGAAACTCTCCTAATTTCCCCTCACCATGTGAGAACATTTAGATCAGTTTCATTTAACATACCCAAACTTTATTATTTTTATAATAGATCTTTGGAGAATTAAGCAATACGTAATTATTTTTTTTAAATGTGTTACTTTTGAAAAAATCCTCTAATTTTATGCATAAATGTATTTAAGGTTAGTATCTAAATATTTAAGAAAAAAAATGTATCCATTTTAAAACCATGAATTATAAATAAATTTTTTTAAAAATGGTAAATGAATCTAAGAAGAATGAAATATTAAGTAGAAATAAAATATGAAAGAAGTTAAAAAGTAATTAATATAACAAGTAAGTAAACTTGTTTTGTCATATTCTTAGATTTATTTCTGCGGTGCACAACATATATATTAGCAATGTTCTCGTTTCCTTCAATGCAATTCCATTTATATAATTTAGAATTATCATGATGCAAAAAAATGTACAAAAATATTCATCTGAGATCAAACACTTAATAAAACCTATTAAGATTTTTTTATATTTCGTTTTATTAGTTCTTAATAAAGTAATTTCTTATATTTATTATTTTAAAGAAAAATAACTATTCGAATATACTATTCAAACTTTTGTTTGAAATTTGTTTTAGAATCAAACTTTGTACTTCACACGGTTATCAAATTTCAGTATTCAAGCTGCTTTCTTTATAAGATACTTTTGTTCAGTTATTTAAAAAGTTTTGTTCCTCACGGTTTTTTTTCTCCTTTTTTGTAGTAAATATCTAAAGACTTCAATGACACTAGAGATTTTTAATTGTGTTTTTCATGCATGTAATTACAAGATAAACCTTATTGTATGACAAAAATTAGATACCAAAAATAAATATTCATATTTAATTAGTTTTTAAATACTTTATTAAGTCTATAAAACCAAACAATCAGTATCCGTAAGCAAATTCTAAGTATATGTCTATAAAAAGATGTAGGGAAATATATAATGCTTATGACCTTCAAACTATTCCCTCACTTTAAACCGTCTTTATATATAACATTGATTCTTACAAATAAAAATTAAGTAAACTTACATTCTAAGGGCTAAAGACAATTCATCTTCTCTAAAATATTTATCAGCATTGTAATAGAATATGGCATTGATTTATCCGCAACAGGATTTATCCACTGACGGTCAGAAATAATTGTAACATTTTCAATGGTTACTCCAAGACTCAACGGATGCTGAAAGAGCTTTCTTTCTTCATCTGATTCAGGGTTTAATCAACTAAATGGCTCTTCGACTTTTAATTGATTTCTTCGAGCCAAGGGAGCAAAGAGTGTTGGGAAACGTATTGACCTCTCGCCCTCTCATGGGATCATTTTATTGATTCTGCGGTGAATGATTAATTGAATAGTCACGATTTTAAGAGAATTCCCATTGTTTTTGTAATTTTAAAGAAGGAACACCTGGTTTACTTCAAGTAAGACGAAAAAGATACCAAAAATCTCCATTTTAGTTCCTTTTAGGAGGAGGGGGATTTTTAAATGTTACATTTGTACCAGAGGATGAGTAAAGCATACTTGCTTAAATGATTATTAATATAAAAAAATTTTATAGCAATTTCTTATAACGATCTTTATAGTGATATGTAAATACTACGTCTCCTCCATAGATTTAGTGTTTAGTACCCAAGGGTGTAGCTACCCCGTATCAATGATATGGGGCCTCATCATATGTGAGGAAAAGGATTGCTAATATATTAAGAACCCCAAAAAGGGGCGTGCAAGAAATTTTGATACGGAGCACACTCATGACTACCTACGCCAATGTTAGTAACGTCAAATTACAAAACACGAAGACTATTAGCAATGAACCTCGTAAATATGAACCTAGGTCAAGTGACAAGGACAACTCTGAGCTGACACTACTCTCCAAACTTTCCCACCACGCCAACAGGAGGACTTTGAGGCCTAGACAGATTTACCATGCATCAGCTCCTCTACACGGCAGATTTTCCGTGGCGCGAGTGCTCGAGTTCTTGACCATTACCACTATACTACCGGGCGGCCCCGTCTCGTCTATAGAATAGTTTTATGTCATTGAAGTTCATTATCTAATTTATTAAAGTACATCAAACTACTCACGACAACTTCCTTTTGAAAAAATGGATATATGGGGATTTTTGTAGTTTTTAGATTTGTTTAGTACATTTTAAGAAAATATGCTAAAATTAAGAGAGAAAAAAAATTATTATTACTAAATGGGAAAAATGGGTTAAAAATTACAAAAAATAACATAAACGCGGCCCATTCATTTTGTACCAAAAGTTTATGAACAAATTTTTATTTTCAATTCTGATGCGTTTCTATGTCCTTTCATTTTTGAAATGACCATCAGGATAGAGATATTTAATTTTATAAAACTAGAACACTTTATCTTAGTTATTATATGATTGTTAAAAAAGTAGTGATTGTATTCACAGAAGGGACTGTAATTTTGTATAAAACAGTGATTGATAAATCTGAAGGTTAAAACACTTCTATCATACAGAACATACACAAAAAGTTTCTGTTGATTATTTTCAAAACTTTTTGAGCATTCGCTGCCGTTTGAGCATTTTCAAAAAAAAACACAACACATTTCGACGCGTTTTAAAGTAGGAAATCTTGCTTGTTGTAATGGCATCTGCTTTTACCCAAACGTTGTTTTTTGTTTTATTGAACGGGAAAAAAAATTTTTATAAAACTTTCAAGATGGTCTATAAAATAAAATTGCAAAAATTTTATTAATTTGTGGCAAATTTCGCAAATTTTAGGGCAGTCGGATACCTTAATGTGTTTCTTGCTTTCTTTATCATTTTCTATTAAATCTTCTATTAGGGTATTTTTCTATTAAATACAACTTTGTCAGTTTTAAGAATAAAACTCGTAATAAATTTTATTTCTTTAAACTATTGTCTATTCTATTTTTCAAAGTTAACCCATACATCGTAAAAACCCTTAGAAATAAAACACCGCTATCTGAAGAATCTAACTTATTTGAAGATTTCGGATGGATCCCTACATATATTGGGTGTGTTGCGTGCGTTGTGTATGTGTGTGTATGTGTACGTGCGTGCGTGTGAAATTTTCAAAAAAGAGTATGACAAAGACTTAAAACTTTAGTATTGACATTAAAAATACACTCTTACGTCAAATTCTTTTTCTTTTACTTTATTTTTATTAATAAAGTTAACTTAACTAGATACTTAGTTGGAAATAAGATTACTAGGGCGTAAATATTGATTTTATGAAATACATTTTATAATAAAGTACATTAACTTTTTATTTCATTTCATAGCATAACATGTATTAACTTATCTGATTATTTTTACATTGTCATTTCATTCCTTATATGTAAGGTATCGATAAGATGTGATATGCCATCGAAAAAAATAACATTTAAAACAAACATTCCAAACAACTACCATTTTAGTACATTTAATACTTGAACTGTTTTATTCAATAACATATAAATTTAATGTGAAATATATAAAATTTTACTTCATCATTCTCTGACACTAGGAACAATCAAATTAAGATTAAATGTTTAGTATTTATTAAACAAAACTACACTAATCAAATTATTCTAACGAACAAGACCTAAGCCTTGTTTACAAATTTCATTTGATGCACATCTGCATTCCATTCTGATTGTTTACGAAACACTGCTGAAATGTAACTAAGGAAAGAGAAAAACATCTCATGGAAATCTTTCCAGAATATTTTGACTCAACCGGGATCGATTTAGGGGCAGGCGAACCTCTCAGATCACGAGAAGTGTTCTTCTTTCACTCATTCATTAAAAGAGATACACAAAAGCTCTCACGTAAACTTCTCACTATCACGTGAAGCAATGTTAGATTTTCGAAGCATGGATAAAATTTGTTACTTCTCCTTGCTACTCATGAGTGCTATATTTAGTCTTCTAATTTTCTCATTGCGTGTATATTATTACTGCTCAAAATGTGAACTTGAATATCTTTTTATTTATTCCAGACAGAAGACTATATATGTTTATTTCATTTTTGACAATGGGTAGGACTGTAGCATTTGGAAAATAAGGACATATAAATATTATTTGAAACCGAGGTATAATTGCGTGATATGGAGAATTCCGTATAATAGCATACTTTTAAGAGAGATAAAAATGAATAACATACCTATATAATTAGAAGCTATCGTTATAGTAGTATTACTAAATTTATTTCATTAAAAATCTTGTTATATGCCAGAAAGAAGATTTTTTGACAAATGTTTTTGTTTAAAACAGAAAAACAGAGATATGTTATATTTTTTATTTACTTTAAATTATATTTACATATAAATTTTATAATTAATTCACTTAGGCTAGTTTAATTTTTTTGAGATTAATTAAAAACTTTATATTGTTTTTACTCATTTATAGGAAGAAATATGCGCGAAAAGGAAACGTATTTTAAGAGGTTATACACAATATACATCTAAAGAGAAAAATATGTCTTGTTAAGAATTTCAAAGCATAACTCGAATTCTTCGATTCTTCACAGAACTTTAGCTGATACTCTAAATCTTCTGAAGTATCCTTGTTTATTCCTATATATATGTATAAGAATTCGAAGGCTCTTGCTTATACAAAAAAATTTACATATATATAATATATATATATATATATAGAATTTTTCGAATTAGCAAGAACTTTCGAATTCCTTTTTGGGAAGCTCTTGAAAAAGATATTTTTATTACTTTTATTTCTGAATCCTCTATAGTTTGGGACTCTAAAATGATTTAATAATCTTTTTTTTTTCTTTTAGGTTAAGATTTCCTTGATATTCATAATAGATGTATTAGTATCATATTAAATGAAATGTGTAATAAACAAGTGTAAGATTATTTTCCCGTCAAAATATTACGGTATTAATCAAACTGTTTTAGAACTCAAAGTCTTTAATTAAAATAATTTGAGACATTTTTCTCCAAAACGCTTGTTTTATTCATTTATTTTGACCTTAATTTAAGCTTACATTTAATTCATTAAAGCAGTGATAGAATATCTAAAAGATGAATATAATGAACTAAAAAAATCATTAACCTTATGAAATAAGATTTTTCGTTCTGATAATTATTTTTACAAATTCTCCTTAAATTACTTCTTTAATAAATTTTCAAGAAAGGAAAAAATAATTAAATGTAGATTTCTCGTTGATTATTGAATGAATTGATCATCCTAATTGAAGTTTTTCTTGCGAAATGAGTTTTTATTTGTGTATCTCGTACTTTTATTTTAATTAAAAAAAACTATATTTAGAATCATACGAATTTCTTATGGGTTTTCTACAAAAGTTTTCCATTTGTCTTTCCACTTAGAATGTGATTTTTGTAAACAAGTTCGTATATCCTAATAATATAGTTAACTAAACGCCTTTAAAATAATTTTTCAAACCGTATAACAACAAAGTCGAAAATTTCTGCAAATGTATTTCCTCTTTTCAGTCTAATAATTAAAATTCATCTAATACTTATTTTTCTATTCCTCATATTTTTACTTTGTATGCCCAGAAATACATCGACTTAACGCCAACCAGAGTTTCGCGATTTTTAAATTCGTCAGTTCGTCTTTTATATGAGCGCTATGCAACTGGATTACTCACTGCTCGCTTCCTGTTGGTATTGTGATTGAAGAAGTTGTTGATTGCCATGCAAATAAATTTAGAAGTAGACAATAGTAACGTTCAAGAACCACTGGATTCTTTCAACCAAGTGTGACAATAGATCAGCTCATAGTAATGCATGAGCAAGGAGCAAGACATTGAACTTGAGTCTTTATACCCAGTTTAATCAGAAAATGGCTGGGAATTTGACATAGGGCCTCAATTTAATTGAAAAAAAGGTTAAAAATTTTAGAAAATATATACTCCAACGAAGAATGTATTTTTTTTAAAAAGCAAGAAATGAAAAAGAATTATTTGCATGAGACGAGAAATGTTGCGGATGAGAAATAAAATTTTTAACTGGGCATTCTACTTAGATTTTATGAAACCTATATCAGAATAACTTCGGTATGCGATTTTGTGTATTTGTGTTATATTGTGTGTATTTTGCGTTATAAGAGTTTATTAAACATTTTTTTTAAAATTATTATTTCTTTCGTCTCCGGCCTCCACTAAAAATAATTTATATGTATTTAAATGCGGAATTACCCCAACATAGACGGTTTTCACTCATCCCCACCTATCGTGTAAGTTCAGGATATTATTACATATATATATTAATAACCTGTTGATTTAAAAAAGCATGCTTCGCTTAGTTTTCTTACTTCAATTTTTAATATGCTTTTTGTTTCCAAATTAGATCTTTATCATTGATTCAGATACATTTTTCATTTTGTACGTTTTATGTGCTTTTAAAACATACTACAAGAAATTTTCTTACACACTCACGCACACAAAAATAATAGTAAATATTTAATTTGATTTTCAATTAATACATTGTGAAGTGGTTACGGCCAATCAAAAATTTTTTAAATTCTAAGAATTTTAGCAATTTTGTTTTCTAAATACATTTACATACTCACTTTAAGATAAATCACACTTTTTAATCCAGATTGATTGCTTGGAATTGTTCGTTTTGGTTTTTGGTGTTGTAACTATCTTTAAATTATTTCTCTACTCTTTGTTTAATTATCTTATATTTAATTCAAGCCAATTCTTTTTCAACTTGAAAAAAATTAACTTATTCTAAGATTAATAATAATATCGATAAAGAAATAAATATGCGCATTAAATGTATGTGTTTTTAAAATAAAATGAAAGCAATGATTTTAAATGCATAAGAATTTAAATTACGATGATAAACAGATAATAAATCAGTTAATCATATCATTTTTAAAAACTAAAAATAGTTTCAGAATTAAACAAGTTCCTCAGAATCGTTTCCCCATGATGAAACATTGAAAATTTCTTAAATTGTTATTCTTTAATAATAGCTGTTATAAATTTATTTATAGACATATATATATAAACTAAAATTGTTTATTTTATACTCGTTAATTACATACGTATTTATCAGTTCAACTATCAGGGCAAATAAATAGTATTTGATGCAGAAGATCCTCCTTGAATAGTATGAAATTGAATAAACTAAATATATAAATATATTAAAAATGAATTTCTCCTGGCTCGCTATTATTTATACTAAATTACATTTAAAAGTTTTACAAGAGTTATTAACAAATTAAATTAAATACATCATATTTTTTAAAGCAGTGAGCAATCAATTAATTAACAATTTTTCTATTTATATTTACTTTTAGTGCAAAATTCACCAACACAAAAAGTTGCCGAAAAATGATAAATAAAGCATAAGTTTAGTGAAATAAACAATGTTATTGTATATTTGTAACAACATAGTTCCATTGCAAAAACGTAATGAAAAGTAAAACTGAAGATAAGCATTCGAAAAGAAAATTATACATATATTTCAAGTAAATTCTATTTCTATTTTTGAACATCCATTTCTATGCATTTATTTGTATGAAAACTTTCGTATTCGTAGTATAACTTTCAATTTACTCTAGAAACCAAATAGTAGTTTCGGTGGTATTACAACATTCACAACGAGTAGGTAATTATGTTGACCTAAGGTGTAAGTCTTATTGTTCACTGAGTTCTGAAGATAGAAATATTGAATAGATACCATCAGTTCTATTCAATAAGTCTGTCATCCGCAGGGAGAAAAGACAATTCCAATCCGAAAAGCAATTTCCTGCGATTCTGCTTAGACAGTTTAACAACGCAGTATAATGAAAATTCAGTAAAATATCCTAAACAATGAATGAAAATATTTAGAAATTCAATAACTCGTAGAGTTAAATCTGTACAATTTTAGTGTAAGCAAAATATTGAATATAGAAATAAAAAAGGAAATTTTTTAAAAGAAATTGTGAAATTATTCTTCACATTATTTTCTTCTATGCTTACTTTCCACCCTGAACACATTTGAGATATTTTGTAATACAGATTTTAAGTAACATAAATTTGCAAGGAAGCTTCCATCTCTACATACTGACTTAAAGTTTAAAATTTATTTGACATAAAAATACTATACTAAGTTTCTTAAAATACCTTACCTGGTTAATACTCTTTAGCGTTTTTTATGCTAAAATAAATTCCGGATATGTTCAAAGTTGACAAAAGACAGTTGTTTTTAAAAGAAAGGAATTTAAAAAATTAAACCATTAAGTAAATCTTCCTTCTACTGAAGAATAAAAATGCTGAATTTTTATTTCAAAAACTAAATTTTTTTTTTCGTTTACTTTTACAAACATTAAAACTGGTTTCAATATATATGTTTATGAAATATTTTATTTAATTTTCTGATGCTTTTGAAAATCTACTCACTCTATATACACTCAAGAGCCAAAACATTATGACTACCTGTCAATAACAAGTTGGCCCACCTTTGGCACGCAACACAGCTTCAACCAGCCTTGGCATAGATGCAACAAGTCCTTGGTAGATGGAGGGATACAGATTGTACCAGATGTTTAAGCAACGGTCAGGCAAATCCGAGATATTGCGAATTGGTGGTCTTTGAACTCTGAGCTGCCGTCCCATGATATTACAAATGTGTTCTATCGGATTGAGATCCGGTGAGTTAGGCGACCAGGACATTAACTGGAATTCAGCATCATGTTCTTGGAAACACTCCAACACAATTTTAGCCTTGTGACACGGGGCATTGTCCTATTGAAACATTCCATTTTCCAGCTGGAAAAACAGAGGCCATGTAAAGGTGCAACTGGTAAGCAATGATGTTCAGATACCCTGTAGCATTCATGGTCTGCTCTACCACAACCACGGGTCCCAGAGACGCCAAAGACAACGTCCCCCCCCCAAAGCATAATACCGCCACCACCGGCCTGTATATGACCTACTGTACATTGAGGGAGCAACTGTTCGCCTGGAAGATGGCGTATCCTGACACGGCCATCGGCGTGATGAATGACAAACCGTGAATCATCTGATCAGGCAACTCTCTCCCACTGATCCATGGACCAGTCGCGATGTTCCCTGGGCCAGCGCAGGCGCAGTTGTCGATGAGGCTTGGTCAGCAAAGGCACACGAGGGGGACGTTTGCTGCGTATCCCCATATCCAACAATGTCCGCTGAACAGTGTGCTCCGATACTATTCTACTTGGCCCTGCATTGTATTGGGCTGTCAGCTGAGCCACTGTCTGGCTCCTGTTTTGCTTCACCATGCGAGACAGTATCCGACGACATTTTTTTTGATAGCGTGTGGACGTCCAACACCATGTCGTCTACTGCTAGTTTCACCGTCATTCATCCATTTGCATAAGTACTAACAACTGTAGATCGCGAACAACCCACGAGTTGTGCAGTTTCGGAAATACTTGTTCCGAGCCTTCGAGCCATTACAATCTTTCCTCTATCAAAGTCGCTTAGATCCGAAGCCTTTCCCATCACACACAGGAGTAAGTGTAAGAATGATTCTTCAGACTCTCCAGCAGCAGTTAAATACCACTTCCACCTGATCACTTTCCTTCTACGTCATCCAGGCGAGTTCATTGCAAAATGTAGGGGTGGTCATAATGTTTTGGCTCTTGAGTGTATAATGATGATCCAAACTCTTACCTATAATCTATATTTAAAAATCGTGACTTATCTAAGTTTATGTAATTCTTAAATTGTAATATATGTGTATGTGTTAATTTTAATGCGCGATGAACAACAATTTAAAATAGCGGGTACTTACTAAACGCTTCCTATAACGCAACACACACAAATGATATAGTATGTATTTTATCCAAATATTTCTAGAATATACAAAAAGTACCTTTTAATTCCATTATATCCCACTGAATACCCACCATATTTGAATGTAATAATAATGATGCATTTCTGAAGCATTTTTATGTCACCTTCTGCCGTGCTTTTAATTGATTAATTCATTCATTAAGTACTCATTAATTGATTTAATTTAATGAGTACTTAACAATGTAAAATAATTAAGTGTTCCTTTTTATCATCGACATCGATCCTTTATCAAAAATTGCTTTTAAAATAGGAGAGAATATATTTAAAAAGTAATAAGTTGTATAAGGTTTAACACTAAACATACCATAACGGGTCAAAAGACCGGTTTTCCTATGGTAGAGAATAAGTATGTATTATATATATATATATATATAAGTGTCGGTGTATGTTTAGTGTTAAGCACAAAAATGTATCTTAAACCAAAGTAAACCTAAAGTAAACCATAGGTACTTAAGCAAATGATTTTAAAACTGCTCAAAAATGAAGGTCGAATTATTTTAAAGTTGACAATTCTAGATTTTTTACCTTCTAAACTAACAACGTTTTGATTTCTGCTTTATTTAGTTTTCTCTTTTTTTGTGTGATAGACACATTTTTGTAGAGCGTCTTTCATTTATTTTTTCTAACCCCAAAATAGATTAGAACTATTTATCAATTACATATTTTTAAAAGGCATACTTTTCTTCCGATGCGATTAATTTTGAGGTATTTTAAGGGTAAATCAATTAATTAACTCTAATTTATTGTAAATAAATCCAATTAACTTTTTTTATCATTCAGTCTTTAAAAAAAATGGAAAGGGTACTGGATTTCAGTTATCTTCAATATGTAAAACTGTATGTAACAATATTTTCCTAAAGTAATTAAGTGTAACCGATTTATATTTATGCATAAGGATTAAAGAAATCACATTATTTATAACACAAAAGTTTTTCTTAAAATTTAAGCGTCATAATAATATTAATTTTTTTTTTAATTTGTGAATATTAAAGGAAAGCAAAATAGCGTTTTGGCTTACATTATCAACCAAGAAATCTCTGATCTAGTTATTTATAACCTTCACACCATCTACATCAAAATACCTTATATTTTACTACCTTATACCAGATGTTTCCTTATTCTAGCCGCCTTTCTTCAGCCATAAAAGTTCTGCATTATTCATCTACTAAGTATAGCTTATGGTATAAGAAAGATAACATCTTTGTTGACAATATTTTGCTGACGTTAGATTATTAACACGGCTGAAAAGCATACAAAAAAGTTTCCCTTTTTTAAAACTTCACCAGATGTCAAATAGCTTATAAAATAACTGTGATTTTCAGCAGTATCTTATCTCACTACTTGTTATTCAGTTTGGTTCTCAAGTAATGTATTTTATTAACACTTCAAAGATGTAAAACGTTTACGTATAAAACATATATTTTATCAGTTAATGTAGTAAATAATATCATATACTATACAGGGTGTCCAGCCTTAATGTGACCCAATAGCTAATTCCCAAACCGTTCGGTTTAGATATGCACTTCCAGTTTGAAAAATGTTTTAAAACAGGTAAGGAATGTTTTTACGTGCTTTTAGAACCAAAAAACCCATTTAGAAAAAAAATTACAAAATTTAATTTTTTATACGGTCCCCAGGTCCTTTTGCTTATATCTAGAAAAAGATGCAGTACACAAAAAAAAGTAAACACAAAAAGTTTCATTTTATTGTGATAAAAATTGGCCGAGTTATGGAACTTTGAAAATCTTACTTTATATGCATTTTCTAGGCTATTTTCAAGAAGCTAGTAAGTGAAATTAGTTGGAACTCTGCTAGGAAACTTTCGCTCTTGCACGTCACTCTTATGTAAATAGTTTTTAAATTTAAAAGCATACGTTAATACTACAATAATTGAGTACTTATAAAATAAAATTATTCTTTGTATGTGTAAAACGTAGAAAAAATAAAATATTTTGGACGAAGAAAGCATTTTAATAGGAGTTTCAAAAAATAGTCTTATATGCTACGGCTTCAGTCTGATTTGCTGCGTTTTTGCTGATCATGACGAACATTAAAATTCTGTTAAGTAGTCGCTTGCAATTACATACAGTCGTATTCTTATATTACGAATTATAGTAGGGGAGCACGAGATGTATACAAATGAAGAAACTGCGAAATGGTACTGTTTTATGGGCAGTGTAATCGAAATAAGAGAGAGGCGGCAAGACTTTATGCCATTTAATTTATCACTCGAAGACACCCATCTTATTACACAATTGCCCGTGCTGTTCAGCGCTTGTATAAAACTGGGAGTTGCAATAGACGTATTCCCTGTCTCGCGTCTTCACCATTATTTAAGTTAATTTGGTCATTCTCTGATATAATAAAACCCCTGATTCATGATTGGCGCATCATTCCACATTATGCTATAATTTGAACGTCAAATCCTGTATTATTTTGCTACTATTTGTTAAAACAAAGTGTTTTAATCTTTTCAGTACAAGTTGTATTTCTTTAATTTAATTTTTATTGTTTGCCATACCGCAATACAAATTGTCAATCTAGGATGTTTACTACATTGTTTTAATTTTTCAATGTTTTTTTTTTTTTATCTTTCTGTAGATAATCAATTATTGTGCTCTAAACTCACTTTATATACGAACCCCTTTTCTGAGCAACTCAGATGCTTCAAATTTATGTAGGCATAACTCGACCAGTTTTTATCGTAATAAAATGAAACTTCTTGTGTTTACTTTGTTTTTGTGTACTGCATCTTTTTCTAAATATAAGTGATAGGTCCTGGGGACCGTATAAAAATTATTTTTTGTAATTTTTTTGGAAATGGGTATTTTGGTTCGAAAAGCACGTAAAAACATTCCTTACTTGTTTTAAAACATTTTTCAAATTGGAAGTGCATATCTAAACCGAACGGTTCGGGAATTAGCTATTGGGTCACATTAAGGCTGGACACCCTGTATATAATAACTCTTTAAGATATCGTAAACTTAATGTTCAATTAGTAGTTTCACATTAAAAAATGTCATGCATTTTATATTTCCGATTTAAAATTAAATACTACCAAATACAATTAATATTTGGCAGTATTAGTTATTACGATTCACAAACAATAATGAGAAAATAATACAGTTTTCAATAATAGCAAGATATAATGAATTACTCGCAGTTAAATATCAAGTTTTGTTATCTTTGAATGTATACGTATCTTACGAAAAAGACAATGGATATTCTGAAATTACTTACGAGTATTCGTATATCTTCTAAATTGATAATTACTCTATATTTTGAATATAACTTTCTCTGTAGTTAAATAATCAAAGATATAACTGTATAAATTTTATGAATGGGTATAAGAAGTCATTTGCATAACTTCTTGGTTAAAATCCAACTGATTCGAGTTTTCTATTTGCGATCAGACATTTTTTCCAAAAAAAAAAAAGTTTCAGAATACTAGCAAAATTTTTGTGCAACAGCTTTAAACTTTAAACAATATTAATAATAATTTGTTGCAGCTTACTTTACTTTTTAAGTAACTAATTTTTAAAGTAGTACTTTAAATTTAAAGTAATTAACTTTTTTGTGAGGAAAGATTAAAAATTCCAGGAGTTTCATGTATAAGAACAACTTTCGAAGTAATTATCCTCTAATTTAGACTTTTGCAAATGTGAACATTCATTCTTTGATAAAGGATTTAATAAATTTTATTTAAAAAATAACAGAAAATTTATCAAATGATAGAGGTGTTTTCTTTAAAGAACAAAACTCTTAATTAAGTCACTCATAATACGTTGATTTAATAAAAAAATTATATTCGATTTATTTCACCCTCTGAAACTAACTTGAAACTTTTTTTATGTAGCTTAGCATGCATCTAAATCCTTCCGAGGTCTTATATAATTTTTTCCCTCATTTTTCATTATATGTTGCTAACATATACAAGGAATATTCAAATGAAAGGTACGAAATGATACTGTTGGTATAAATGAAGACTTTATTCAAAGTCTACACCATAGACCTGAGCACATAGGTCCCATTGATTATCGAGCAGAAGGATTCCTTGTACCCAGAATTCCTGTGGACGGGACGAAACCCAGTCCTACAAAGCGTCATTGAGTTCATTGTCCGAGTTGAAGCCCGCCCATTTCAGATGTTTTTCAGCGTACCAAACACATAAAAATCGCAGAGTGACAGGTACGGGCTGTAAGGCAGTTGGCCAAGCTGCTCCCACTTGAACTTGGCCTGGAGACGTGTAGACGCGTGTTATCATGGAACAGAACCACACCCTTTGGGGCGATGAATAGCGTTAGGTTTAACACCTTACACTGATTGAAATCGAATAACGCCTCTCTGCTCCTCAAACGTCGAATTTTTCAATGTGAACGCCATCATATCCTCACACACACTGCAGCCTCAATTAAAAGGCGCTCTTCATAAGAGCTTCTGCTCTCTCCTGCGCATGCTCCGATTCACGCCGGAAACTTAATTCACATCCTTAGATATCTCGCTATTTTTCCCCTTAGTGTGGCATAGGTAAATATAGTAACATATATTAACAGTTACGTTGTTACGACGTTTCGTACCTTTTCATTTGAAAACACCCACTTACATATTATTACTTATACAGAAAGTCTTAATTCCTTTCACATAAAAAAAGACAATGAAAATGAGAAATTTTCTTAATTTTAAATTTTATTATATAATGTACGTTTGGTTGAATTATAAATTTTCCAATAAAATACATTTTCTTCAAGAAAAAACTATAAATGAAATATTTATCGACTGATCTGAGAAACTTATCGATTAATTATGAAATGAATTGATGAAAAGGAACTCAATACTGTATTAAATTTCACGAATCCAATAACTTCTTTGCTCTTTGTTGGCTTTTTTTCTTTTTTTTTTCTTCATAAAATACGATTTTTTTTTATTGAATTACATATTTCAATAAATTATTTTAAATATTTTAATGTAAAAACAAGATTTCTGATTTTTCTTCTATCACTCCAAATTACTCTGTGCAACCATTAGAAATTATTCAATTAAGTTAAGTCAATTCCTGACTCATTGCAAAAGAAAATGAGTTGCGGGACGTGATCGAAATAAATTAAATAAATGTTCGTGAATGCAAAAAGAATATTTATTTTATAGTTATTTTTTTTTTATTTCAATGGGGCTGCTGTTAGATATTTCTACCATTGCAGACCTAGTACATTCCCCGGGAGCTGGTATCACTTTTAAGTGCGGCATCGTATAGTTATGTACCAATTACCACAATATATATATTTTGACACACATTTCCTTCCCAGAGGAAAGAACCTGAGCTTTGATAATGCGAAATTGTACTAAGGATTTAATTTTTTAGAGCACCCAAGCCAAACATGCACTCTAGGGATCTTTAACATGCTGCATAATCATACGACATGGATGCTGTCGATTTTCTGCATCATGAAAATCCACCGATTTGGGCTGGGGTCGAACCCGCAAATTTGGGCGTTCGATCCCAGTTCCTAATCAACTGTCACCCAGCCGGCTATTTATTTTACAGTTCAACTATACATTTTGAATTTTAAGAATAATTTTAAGTAGTAAGATGTTGTGAAAACAAATTTAAGACACTGAAGACTTCAAGGAATTCCAAAACCTTTTTAAACAAGAAACTACAGAAAGGCAGCCAATTAGTGGAATGCATCTGTGAATTTGAAGTTTGTGTGCCTTTACTTATTACGGGCAGCTTGAAACCTGGTGCACGCCATCAAATACCTACCGTCTAGACAGAGGAATGCACACTATTGAGATGTGAAAATTTGGAAGGTTATGTGCCAGCTGAGGTATCGTCCTTGTCATTTCAGTTCAAAATCACCGTAAATAGCATAACTTTAGAAAGAGGCGTTGATAAGAAATAAAGCTATTATGAAGAGTGTCACCTTTTATTAATGTATTGTACACCTTAATTATATTGCTGACATTCAATAAATTACTTTAAATATTTGTGAGACGTATATAAGAAAAACACTTTAAAACAATATATAATACTATAAATTATACATGTATGTTTAATTTATTTCATTGAAAATTTAAATAGTAGCTCATTAGAATCATCTATACATACAATTAGTTTCAAGAATTTTTATTTGTGTATCTTGACATATGGTTACATTATTTCTACTATTAGCTATTTGTTACCTAGAACTATGATTAGTTATATTATTTTCAACTTAAATAGTTTTGTATTATAAGTATAAAATCCAGTTTTACTTTCCAGTTTTCATAAGCTTAGTTTTTTAGCTTCAACTTTTATTCCTTTTTGATGTGTAACATCTTTCTTATCTCTTGCTGGATTTTTGTAGGAGTAATTTCGTGAAAAGGGCCGGAATGTGAAACAGGAAGTCGGAGAGCGCGCGCTATTTGATTTGACAAATCAGCGCGCTTGGTGGTGTCTCTTCGGTACCCTCGAAAACGGGTCCAACTCTAGTAGCCATCAAGTCACCACACTTTTTTACCACGCATTTATAAGTTTCACTTGTATGTAACGTAATCTTTGTACTCGATTTTTACCCACTTTAAGAGGTCCGATTAATTCCAAATTCCACACACTTGTCAAGGACCGATGACAATACAATAATTTCATAATTTTGTTCCATTGTCCTCATCAGAATCATCAGGAATAAGGATTTTCAGATTTGGCGACTAATTCATTATACCGTTTCCAGATTTGGCGACAAATTCCATATATCATTTCAAGATTTGGCGAATCATTCCATATTCCATTTGCAGATTTGGCGACTAATTCTAGATCTCATTTCCAGATTTGGTGACAAAAAGATTAAGTTGCCAATTGTCTTGTTTTTCTGAAAATGGAAATAAAAAAAAACTCGTGCATGTGAAAAAAAGCCCAGCGTTTCTCAAACTGTGGGGCACGCTCCTTCTGGGTGGCATGCCAACCCTACGTGGAGGGGGCAGGGGTCCCATATCGAAAAATCCAAAATAAAAGATTTAAAATAATTATCGATTTACGAAAGGAAGCAAAACAAAATACATTCTGACATGATAAAAAATAAAATACATATTCACACTGATATAAGATTGATTTATCAATACTAAATTAAAACCAAGTTTAGTAACTACTAGTGACTTACATGGGCTTGTCATATCCAAAATATAATACATATATTTATAGTATGTGCAGTTTATAATATTAAAGTCACATTGTAGCTATAGCGTCGAAGTACATAATGATTGCATTCAATACATTGTTGTTGTATGAAGGGGGCGCGCTGAAAACTATGACTGAGAGTTGGATCGCAAATATGTCGGATCTGTGGAAAGAAGCATTATTCATTGCTCCATTTTACCAAAACAGCTGAGAACTGATTTAAAGGTTTCTCACTGGATTAAATAATTTCTCACAAACTCTTCGATTCAAAAAGTGTACTTTTGTGTCTTATACTGATGCAAGTTTCTGAGAGAATATTAAGCTCTTTTTAGTGAAAAATATCATTGACTTAACACCTTCTTTCGCATGAAATATTTCAAACTTAGCTCTTCCAGATTTCCTTCAGTTGGCTGATCCTACATTTTGCAAACCAGACCCCATCGACGCACTGATAAGATGCCAATGGGTATTCGAGGTTCTAAAAAATGACGCATTTAAGATTAATTCATCAATGAATAAATGAACACAAGTCGAAATGTTTCGACAACTAACAGTTCTCGAAACATTTCGCACTGTCGCATTTGGCACTGTTATTGACGCTGTTTTTCAACGGTTTTTAAATACTTTGAAATAACAAGTATGTGTGTCATACTTTAATTATCATGTCATTGTGTCTCCACTCTTCGTGGCCGTGGAAGCCTAGTGGGGGTAGTTAGGAGAAAGGGTGCCAGCTCAATCGTCATCCTCGTCACTTGACCATGGTTCAAAATTACGAGGTCCGTCGTCAAAAGCCCTTGTGTTGCTCAACAGTGCGACGTTATTATTCACTCACTCACTCACAGTCTCCGCTCATCCCCAAATTGAACAAGATTAATTATTTTTGATCAAAAATTGCAGTACTCCTTGTGTTAATTAAATAAAATTTTTATTAAAGACATAATTATTCAATAGAAAATTATTTCCAATCACATACCTGATTCATTTTTTTCAGGATTTAAGTTACTATTGAATATTTACCAAGATAACATGTCAGATGTTGCACATCATATGCGACTACTGTAAGGCTCGCTTCAAAAAAAATTTTACTCAAAATCCAACTAAATTTTCCTCTATTTCAACATAAAACAATATTTCTCTCTATCATTTATTTTTCCTGAAGTTATTTTCCTGAATTGAATAAGCATTTCAATTTTCTCTTTTATGCATCTAACGTTTAAATTGTTAAATTTTTTATTAAATTCTTAAATTACCATTTTATATAGAGACGCTTATATATGAATGTAAGTCGTATATGTATTCAGATTAATAATATGAGATGAATATGCACTCATTGCCATAACAAATTGCACACCAAGAAATTATTGTGGGATCTTAACGAAACTTGGCATAAAGCTACAGGGTCGAGTAGATATGCAAATGATTAGAAATGCAACGTGATTGCGCTGTGCGTAGTTCCAGTAGAGGGTGTTGAACTTCGTTTTCCTTGGAGTATAAAACAGATAAGCAGAGCTTGTTTGAGTATCCTTTATATTTTGCAAAGGAAAAGTGGAGGTAGAAGTGCATTTACGCTGCCATCGATGACAATATGAGCAGCTGTCAGAGTTCAAGAGGGGAAGAATCATCGGGATGATAGAAGCTCGATGGTCAGCTCGGCGAGTAGCTTGTCAAGTAGACCGTTTTGGTTTGACTGTGAGGAGGTGTTTCGACCAGTGGACAGAAACGTCGTTTACACGACAATTGGACTCAGGATGCCCTTAACAGATCAGTCATCGAGAAGACCGTTACATCATACGACACACACATGTAGAGCTAACTGCCTCATTGGCCACTGTCTAGCCACAGGCAGCATCTTCACTACGGGCCCTGTGTCTTCCCGAATCATCCCAAGGCGTCTTCCTGAAGGATACCTGGTATAGCGGCACCCATTACGTGTGCTGCTAATGACACCCACCCACCGACGCCTTCGTCTGGTGTGGTGTCGCGCGCGACGGAATTGGACTGCAACGGAATGGAACCAGGTAGTCTTCAACGACGAATCTAGATTCAAGTTGAACAGAGATGACAATCGTGTTCGTGTTTGGAGGCCGAGTGGTGAACGCCTCAATCCTGTCTTCGCCTTACAGCGACACACCACTCCCACAGCTGGAGTGATGGTATGGAGTATCATTGCTTGCGATACATAGTCACCCCAAAAAATTGATCCAAGGCACAACGACAGCTTAGTTGTACATCCATGACATCCTTCAGCCACATGTGTTGCCACTCACGGCAGGGCTCCCAGGAGCCATTTTTCAACAAAACAATGCTCAGCCACACACAGCAAGAATGTCACAAGACAGTCTCCGCCATATTATCACCCTTCCCTGACCTGCTCGATCCTCGAATTGGTTACCAATTGAGCATATCTGAGATCATTTGCAATGGCAAGTTGGACAACCTGCGAGTTTGGTCGAACTAGAGTTGTTTACTGCAGCTGTGGAACGAGATGTCTCAGGACATCATATGGAACTTGTATGCCTCAATGCCTACTCGTATCGCATCATACATTCGCGCTAGAGGGGATCCAGCAGAGTACTAAAACTTCCACTTATTTGTGCTTTTTTTCTCCAATAAATGATACTTTTTTCTTTGATTTTCTAATCACTTACTTATATCAAAGTAATACTTACATATGTAAAATTTCGTTTCTTTTTAAGGACTTTTTCTTGGTGAACAAATTTTTTATGGCAATGAGCGTAGTTAATATGTTAAGCTCAAACTGCATTCTTATGCATGTTTCATTTGACAATTTTTCTTCTGGTGTCAGTAAAGACCAGCCATATAAAATGACTGATTCGCTTAGGTTCAAAGTTCTCCCGTAGGCGAGGTTTTGAAATTTGGTGAGTGGAATAACAGTGCAATTAACGTCCTCGTCACTTGACTGGGATTCAAACTTACGACGTTTGTCGCCCCAGTCGTATTGTTTCATAATGAGAAATTAAGAAGCAATCAATCATTTACTTACACAATTTTTCTCTTGTTATTTTGAAGCTCAAATACATACAACAAAGATATGCTGACAAAGATACGCTTATGAAGTCTTTGCATACATGATACATTTATGCGCTTGAAAATTAAAAATGACTGATTTTCCAATTACTTTTCTTGAAAATCAAAAAGTTTTCTTTTTGTCTTAATTTTTTAACCCTTTTAATTTAATATAGATACATGGCTTCCTCCTCCATAGGTCAGCTCCCAATGAAAATAAAATTTAAATAGTTAAGAAGGAATAGGTTTGGTTTGTGGATAAGTGAGTTACGCTAACTATTAATATTTGCTGTAGGTAATAAAAAAACTTGGATGATAAGAAAACGAAATTCCCGTTCTTTCGTATATACTCCGTCCATCATCCATGATATAAAAAAACGTTGTTATGACGCGGAACCCATTTGATCACGTGGCGCACCAATGATGTTCCAGTAAGTGCAGTGGGAATAAATTCTTTCGTAGTTAGTGCTATCATGACTGCAAGGAAATTTTTTTCACCATAAGAATTATATAGCTAATGAATGATGCAATTTCTTTGTTTGTTTTACTCCTTTGAGGTTTGTACTTTTTACATAATTATAAGAAACAATACTGTATGAGTGTATTTATAAACTTTCTTTGCTATAGATACATAGTTGAACTCGAGCAATAAAGATTATAGCGCAGATGGAAGTTCCAACAAGATCTATTAGTCAGAGAAAAAGGGGCATTAAAGAGGCAGAAAAAAATATAATCCGGCATTTCTATTATATGACTTGATTGCTAATAATTATGATGTTACAAAAAACAAACAAAAGAAAAATTCGAAGATTTTTTTATCTGGTAACAAAATATATCATATTTTATTCCTAAAACCAGAAAGCTATGGTGAAAGTCTCGTATTATTCGGCGCCATTAAAATGGTAGAAAAAATTCAGTGAAGTAAATATCGAAATAATCTCAGAAAAATTCCTTAGTCAAACAAAATATAATGTTGCTAATAGAATCAGACGTGAGTTTGGTCTTCGCGAGTAAATAAGTAAGAACAATAGCAAAACACCCCATTCGAACGACTTATTAAATGAATTAAAGAAAGCAGCACACTCATGAACAGAACACCACTAAAAAACGTTGTTCCGTCAGCCTTTTGAAGAATGTAGAAGAAGGAAATATATACCGGGTGGTCATAAAAAAAACTTTTCAAATACATGGACTTCTGGAGCGGCCGTTTCATTCAACCAATCAACATAAAATTTGAAATATAGTTATTTAAATGTATGCGCTTAAGATCCTATGAACAGTAACAAAATGACGCTCACGGTTACGGTTATAGTGGCAAAAACTCGAAAATTATGAATGGCAACAAGTATTTTTATGGTCACAAAATGGTTCGCACATGTGAAATCCGCAAAGAGCGTTGGAACGGTACATTTTTCACAAAAAACGGGCGCGGTATTCAGACGCGAAAATCAGTTCTGCACGAGCAAAAAAACGCGGTCGGAGACTCACAGCGGAAATTTGCGTTTGACAGGGTTAAATTTGTTTATGACTGGGTCAATCACGGAACGCTGTTTGCCAGATATTCAACATAGAAAAGCAATAAAAAGTAGGGTGTTTGTATTGGTTTTTAAATCGGGAGCTCCAACACACCGACGGAATGACTTTGCCTGTGTACGTCCGCGGTGAATTGGTGAAACTGTATTATCAAATTGGGAGGAAGGCCTCGAAACCCTTGCGTGCTTACCCTCAAAGCATTTGCTAAAGACGTGATCCATGTACCCCGCAATCTCTGCGTGATTTTAAGTTGCACTTTTGATAAACGTCAATCCGGACAGCCAACAGTTCCCGAGAACACTTTTTCGGAAGTGCATGAAATAGTGCTTGCAAAAAACATACGAACTCCAAGAGGTGCAGCTCGTTAAGTTGGATATACCGAAAACAATGGTCCTAAATCTACTGCGCTGTACTCCACATGTTTCTATACCGATACCTTCCCGTTCAGTTGTTGGATTCGGGGGCATATCTACAACGCATTGACTTTTCAAATAAGTACCTTATACGATATGATGATGATAACGAGGGCCTTTTCACATATTATGGATGGACGAGGAATATTTCCAATAGCAAACAACATCAATGGCAAAAATTGTGTACACTTGCCAGACACGATGGTGGGGTGGCATTGCAATTGCAATTGTTTTAGGTCGGAACTTTTTGAGAAACCGACACCAAAAGTGTTTGAAACATGCTCTGTGATAGTCTCTTTCTATACAGCCATGTTGCAAAATTACGTCATACCAGAATTGCAGAAACGAAATGTACTGAATGACATCGTTTTGGATATTAGATGGCGCACCTCTACAGACAGATATGTATATTCGATGGGTCAGCATCTTGGTGACTGCGTCATCTCACACCATTTTTCATTTTCGTAAACCTCCGTGGTCCTCCGACCGCACTCCTGTGGATTTCTAGTTTTGGAGATATCTCAAATCTAGAGTGTATAGGTGCAATCTGCAAACTTTTCCGGATTTAAAATATTCTGTCGAACGGGAGATTTCAAACGAACTGTAACATATCCGTCTCTGCCTCAGTCTCCCACATGTAATGCGTAATTGCTTCTGGTTGCACCCATGTAGAATCATTGAATCCAGGTGTCAATACAATAAGTCTTCTTTTCTCCGATCTGTGTTGTCCTCAGCGACTGGTTCTTGCCTCTGTCATATGCAAAATCCAGTTCTGCGTCCACAATCAGGGTTTTTCCCCGTGCAGAACTGTTCTTTGTGCGCGCATTCTGCGTCCGTTTTTTGTCATAGCCGTACCATTCCAACGCTGTTTAGGGTTGTCACACGTGCTGCTCATTTTGCGATAAGAAATAGGTGTTGTCATTCTAAATTTTCGAGTTTCTGTCATTGTAACCGTAACCATGAACGCCATTTTATTGCCGTTCACAGGATCTCGAGTTCATATCTATAAATAACTATAACTCAAATTTCATGTTGATCGGTTGAACAGAACAGCCTAGAAGTCAAGCAAAGTTTTTTTATGACCACTCGGTATATATATATATATACACCGTATTTACTCGAATCTAAGCTGCATCCCAAATTCTCAACAAGCCTTTGTGGAAAATGAAGAGTAGTGTAAAATAGTTTAGAACCCGTAATTGCTCTAATTTCCCAACGAACGCATTTTTTTTTAATTCGATCCTATACCGCACCCGATTTTTAGTAGCTTTAATATTGGGAAAAAGGTGCGGCTTAGATTCGAGTAA
The DNA here is from genome assembly GCA_019973975.1 of Trichonephila clavata. Lineage (NCBI taxonomy): Eukaryota > Metazoa > Arthropoda > Arachnida > Araneae > Nephilidae > Trichonephila > Trichonephila clavata. The sequence goes on from BMAO01030471.1 coordinate 23,265, forward strand.
ATACGGTAAATATATATTACAGTGAAAGATTTATAGTTTGATTAACTATGATGAAGTAGTCATGACTGAAAAAATTAATAGGCTTGATCTTGATCGCAACATTTATTTATGTTGAACATCAGGGAGAGATATTTTAGGATGTGTGCTCTTCGTACAAGAGTCACAGTACAAGATCGTGAGTTATTCAAATATGAAGATTTTATGTACAGGAAAGAACAGGGAGAAACGTATCATAAGAAATACAGTCACGTGTTAAGATGAAGTAAATAATTAGTCACGTTTATTGAACTGACACATCATTGTTTAGGGAATATTGGAACTCGGTGAATAAGATGCGTGAAAGCTATTAAGGAACTTGTATTTCTTGGAATCATCAATACATATATCCAAACATTCAAAGTCATACAAACAAATATATAGTAACTTTAAAAGACGAAATAATACATTTTTGTGTGTGTGTTTTGCTTTGTTCCGATTATCAGCAAATAAATATAATACATTTGACTCTTTTTTTTTTAATTAGTTTTTATGTGATTTTTTTTCTGTAATGTTTGGATGTGCGTGTGTGTTTTGTTTTGTGACAAATAAATAAAACATTTAGGAGCAGTATTTCTGTGATTTTCAATTATACTTAATACCTGAATCGTGGCTGTGATAGAATCCCTATAATGAAATAGGTTGTGAATAAGGAAAGAATTTTTAGAACGGTACTTCTTTCCCATGAAAAAATATATACATCTTTACAAAAAGAACAAGACGTGTGCTAACCTCTCTCTTTGAAAAATCAGAATTTATTCTGCTTCAAAAAAACAACAATTACACTCAAACAAAGGAAGTGAGGGGACATGGATGGTGCAACAACGTAGACACAACAAAGAGAAAAGCTTTGCTTTTTGCTTCAGCTGGAGAAAGCTCTGTTTTAGATTTCTACTTTCAACCGGCTTATCTGAAATTGTTTTAGCAGTACTTTTTATATAAGTTGTTTTTTATAATCCAAACTCTCTCTCACACACACACTTTTCTTGATTACTACCACTATACTTGATATTAACAGATTCAAAATTAAAATTTTGGTAAATCAAAACAGATTTGATTAGTATTGAAAAGAGAGAAAATAATTATATGAAATCGGAGAAATTTTTAAATGTAAACGTTATTGTCTTGCCATAACATATTTAAGAGTGTGTGCGTACGTGATAAAAGTATTTGATTATTAAGTCAGGAACACAAAATCTGTTTTTTCAAAGATTTTAGTTTCAAATAAGAATTTTTTTTTAGTTTACCATCTGGAATTTCATTTAAAAAATTTTGATTTGAAAGTTCCAATATATATATTTAATTTTCACATTCATTTAATTAAAATTAAATAAGTAATCGAGAAATAAATATTATAGCCCATCAGTAACAAGATTAAAGGATTATTCACTTAATATTATTTGAAAATTTGCGAATAGTTTTAATATTTAATGAAAAAAATTAAATTTTGCTATTTTTTAATATATTTTGCTAAATCTGCTGCAGAGTTATTTCTAAAATTTATTTTAGCTTCGTTTTCATAGTTTAAATTTATTCTTGATTTTCAATATTCGACTAATTTTGATATTGACATTATTACCTAAAGTTTAATACAAATCGGACTCAAACTTGATTTTGTAATTTGCGTTTGAAATTAGTATAAATGACTGAAAAATAAATTTGTACATAGTAATAAGTACATTATTTTACTTATTACATTTTTTTCGTGAAATATCGAATCGTTATGTGATACTTGCTTCTAAAAAGAACATTAAATATCAAGTTCCGAATATTTTTAGAGTTATTTTACATTCATATATTTTTAACGGACATGTTACATGTTTTCTAAACATGTGAGTCGTGAGTTGGTCGACGGTATAGAACAGCGGTCAGAAAAATATAGCCCGCGTGGCACATGTGGCACGAGGTACAATTCTAGTTACACTCTACACTACTCTACAAGTTTGTCAATTTTTGAGTGGATGGAAGTTGATAAATTTGTAATGGATCTTATTTGACACACTTCTTCGGAATTATGGACATTTACGAAATTACGAAAAAATCTGAAAAATAACTCTACAGATAAATTTACGGATATTTTGTTAAATTAAGAATTCTTTGCTTAGAAAGAGAATTCCTTGTTTACTTTGAAATTTTTTTAATCAAATTCATTAAATAATTCATTAATTTTTAGTATAATTTATAAGATATGTCATTTTTTAATTGTAAATTATCATAGATAGAAGGTAGTTTCGTAACTAATTCCAAATTCTAAATTATCTTATTTTCATCTAAGAAATATAAAGAAAATTACTGATATTTCGTAGCAAACTTCTGCATTACTTTCAATAAAATTAAATTATATCTTATTTGGAAATTAAGTAGCAAAATAAAATATTTTGCCATGAAATTAAACAACCTATTCTTCCATTTCGTTCAAGAGTGTATTTTTCTTGAATATTTCTTGTATGTATTTCAATTATTTTTCTTGTATCTTCATGGGTAAATTTTTTAGAAACGGTTTCTAAAGTAATGGTTTTTAAATTATTTTAAGAAATTTTGAGAAACTCTTGTGATTAATTTTGGCTCATCTCAAATCTAACAGCATTTAAAAACATTTACATGGCTTAAAATTGTATTATATGACAAACATCAAAGATATAAAGGAAGTAAAGAAATTTTAAGTAACTCTGTAATGGTTACCAAAAATAATTTTATCTTCCGTAAGAACTTAGGCTACTTTACTAGATGTTTTTTATAAATTCAGCTCTCAAAATATACTTCATTGTGTTTTAAGTTCTGATATCTAAAAAATTGAAGCCCTGTGACTGATTGGTAGCGTAACGCCCTTCCCCGCCACAGGTCCGGGGTTCAAACCCCGGGCTGGGCAATGTCTACTCAGCCTTATATCATTCAGTGAATCGATAAATGAATAATAAGATTCCTTGGGAACTAACCACTGAGGATTTTGCTTCAGACTGACCACCTAGCCGGAATATCTGCTCATGTACCTCAGTTGTCAATACCGTGAAAACTGAGATAGGCACAGAAAGCCTTGACTTTCATGTGCTGTGTCACCACCGAGTTTAATTTTTAGTTCCTCTCTAGGAAGTTTAGTTTAAAATTTTCTTTTTTAAAAGATAAGAAGGAATAAATGTAAAATTACTTTTATATGTAAAAAAGCTACTATATTTTTCTAACTTGAAAATCGTTTCGGAACCAAGTTAAAAACAACATCTTAGGCTAATTCATCTTTTTAGAATGATTCCCCCTTAGCAAATATCATCAAAAGAATAATTCAGTGATAATTAGACCTTAATACATTGTTCACAGAAAAACTTGTTAGTAATAAAAAGAAATATTATATCTTGAAATTTTGTGAAAGCTTCAGGATGTTTTTTTAAAAAAAATAGCTCTTATTAATCATGTTCAACTTTATTATTCATCGAACAAGTTTTCATATATTTATAATTCAAAACTAATAAGATTTTGATTTTATAATTACACTGCTGGTCATTTGAAGTGCAATATTACTATAGATAAAATTATCAAAACAAATTTATTGGATAAATAACAAAAAATGCAAAGGTTTGAAAGGAAAGTGCGCTGAATATATTTATGATAACCTGTCAAAGCATTACCTTAAAGTTACCATAATTTATCTTGGATATCAATGGGTAATGTATGTTGGAATATTCGTTTCTCAATCATCGATAGCATTTGTACGATGAGTGACGATCAAAAGAATAGAAGAGCCAACTTAGCAGTGGACACTGATGAAGAATCAATAACAGTTGCACTTATGTATGACATGTAGTCTTGCATTGTCCTATTCAAACTTGGCAGATAGCAAACTTTGGAGATTCTGAACCATGACGACAACAGTCTGCAAGGTTTCAGAGACATAGCAATTTTTTTATATCATGTATGGGCCTGTTTAGGATCTGAATAAGAGTTGTGTGGGTAAAGTCATAACATCAAGTAAAGAATTAATATGGGGATATGTATAGTGTAAGAGTCCTGAAATCTCTTGGTGCGATACGATTGTTGTCGTATTAAAGGCAAAATCACGATCATCACAAAAAATAATGCAGTGCTATTAGTTTTCTGTGCTAGTCATTCAACATACCTGTATAGCTAGCTACATTGGCAAATGGTGTACAGTCAAAGATAAACGTAGAAAAAAGTATACTAATCATCACGAAGCAATGGAAGAATGTTGAATTTCTCTTCTATTGCACATGAAATAAAATGGCAATGCATTTCGTACGACTAGCAAAGCATTTAAACTGTCAACACTTAATGTATATATGAGATATTTAATGTACTTTTTCATAAACAACTTCTTTTACTTTTTAATAAAAAAAATATTACGTAACAATTGAAAATTTGAAACTTTTAAAGCCTGTAAGATAAAAAATCTCTAAAATAAATGCTTAGATTGTTGGATTTAATTAATTATTGGATATCACTTCCCTGTTTTCCCCTAAATGTTTTTCATACTTATATACATATTATTTTTAATTTCCTCAACTTGAGGGACTTAAATGACTTGAATATTAAAGATAAATATCATTAAGAGAATTTGGGAATCTGCAGTATTATAAACATTGCTGACTAAGGGCAGCTTTTAAACTGATATAGAAGGGTAGTGGCAGCCAGTTTTATGTCTAATCAACCTTCCACTATTCTGAGTGAAATTTGATGAAATATAATGGATAGAAGTTTTAAATCTATTATTAATAAAATGGTAAATTACCTAAAAATTCATTCGAAATTCATGCATGAATCAATAAATAATAAACAAGTTATTGCTAAATTCAATGATCCAAATACAGATTCAAAGCTTGAAAAATACGAATCGAATGCTAGCAAAAGAACTGGCAAACATTATTTTTAATAAAATAATTATAAATTTTAAAAAAAGTAAACTAAAATTATAGGAATAATGTTGTTTTTCTAATAGTCTATATCATAGGTTCTCAACGTGGGCGATAGCGCCCCCTTGTGGGCGTTTGAGGCTTTCAGGTGGGCGTTGATATGGCACACGGATGGACTTGGGCAGATTAACCAAAAAAGACTAAAAAAACCACGCTGATTATGTACTAACAAAAGTAAACTTTAATAATGTTTACTTATGTTGATTGTATGTATTTAAATCATTTCATATCACATGTACGAAAATTCACATATTTCGGTAGTACGGGAAGTGTATGAAAAACTTAAAAGATTACATTACATTCAGACGTACATTAAATTGAATGATATAGTGCATTTTAATTTTTGTAGTGCACGTGTTGTCTTTGTCTGTGAGCAATAGGAAACATGTTTCATCCACTGCATTTCATTGCTTATATTATCCGAGAAACATATTTAAATATGTTAGCCAGGAATTAACGTGATTCTTTAAATGCTGAAACTGTCAATTTATATTTATTTTGAAAGCAATAGTTTATTATGAATTACTTCGCATCATCAAAACCCCTGCCTGTCTTTATAACAGGTAATGTAAAAATCTTTTATTCCACTCTTTTAAATGAAGAAGAATTGCAGTAGCGTTTCAATTCCAACAATATCCAACCTATGACTAAGATATGTAATATTACACATTTAAATAGATTTGTGGCAATAGGTATTTCAGATTCGCAAGTAAAAAAACTGGGACTTTAGAAAAAATGAAACTAAAAAATATATTCTTTTAGTAATAGGATATTTTTTAAAACTTAACTCTTGTTTTCACCATGTATTATGTACACTATTATTTTTCTAGAGTGGGAGGGGCGGTATAGAAATATTCACTAGAAAAGGGGGCGATATCGAAATATTTATTAGAAAAGGGAGCGCCAGTTCAAAAAAGGTTGGGAACCTATGGTCTATATTATAATACTTCTGGTGGCCGAAAAAAGTTTATTGGAAAGTATTATTTTTAAGAGCTACAGTATCGCCATCAATTATTTCAGTAAGCATGTAATTAAATGCTGGTATCTCGGAAGTATAAATATTTATATTATATATGTTAATAAAAAAAGAATCTTAATAATCTAAAAACAACAATTAAATCTATAAAATACAGAAAAACGTTATACAGATAACTGTTGGAAAAAATTGAGTGTTTTTGTTCTAAAGAGTATTTAATGAGATTGTCGTAATTTTTATTACATGCATAAAAAATTTAAATACACGATTTAACACAGAAAAAATGAAATTTATTTTATGTTAGTACTTATTAAATGTTTTGTGATGTTTTCATTTTATTTTAAATAAAAAGAATGACTACGATTCCAAATCGTTTCCGCAGCCTGTTTTATTTCTTTTTCAGTTTATTTATATTGAATTACATTAGGTTGATTGTGGAAATGCTTCATGATTCCTCCTTTCATTTCAGAGGATTTAGTCAATTACCTCGCTTATTTCAGAAAATTGGATAGAGACAGAGAAGAGTTTCAGGAGTCATAATTATCCGATGCTTAAAAATAATTCAGTCTAATTAAGAATGTTTAAAGATCCTTTCCTCCACCTCTCTCTCGGCTAAAAGTACTTTCGAATTCTTAATTAACTTATTGAATGTAGCGTTATGTCCCCAATTCTTTAAGTTAAATAGTTTTTAAATCCACTAATTGCAATTAAAGAAATATCACAGTAATGCTCTTGGGAAAGTAAAAGTAAACAAAAATCATGCTCGTAGAATCGATTTAGGAAACAAATAAAGATTTTTCTTAAGTACATCATCAACAGAGTATTTTAGGACCTTAAAGTGAAACAAAATTTGCTAAGCAAGCATCATACTTAATTCTCTAAAATGTGTGTGTGTGTGTGTGTGTGTGTGTGTGTGTGTGTGTGTGTGTGTGGTGTGTGTGTGTGTGTGTGTGTGTGTGGTGGTGTGTGTGTGTGTGTGGTGTGTGTGTGTGTGTGTGTGTGTGTGTGTGTGTGTGTGTGTGCATCTATTCATGTATGTTATATGCATATGTATGTATGTATCCGGATATAAAAATCTTTCTAATAAGCAAAATTATGGAAATTAGAAGATTGTTACATACATTCAATATTTCCAATTTCAAACAAAATTCATTGTGTTCTTTACATGAAATTATTTCTACGTTTATTTGAAAAACTTTATACAATCTGTATTTCAATTTTTTTAATCATTTTCATTTTCTTAATCTTTCTTACTACTTGGCTTTCACATGCTCCATTTCCCTATGGTATGTGTTCTGCTTTTTAAGATCTGCATGATGTATATTATTAATTATAATGATGCATTAAGGAGGTTCACTAATGTGACGGCCTGCTTTTTAAACATTTTTAAAGAATTTTTTTAGACGACCAGTAAAAAGATAGAATTTTATGTTTTTTATCATTTATTTATATGTATTTTAAGAGTATGATAAATGTTTAGCCAAAAATATCCAAAAGAACGTGAGTTATAGCGTTCTGAAAACACCCGCCTCGAAAAAATGGACGCTTACTTCCTCTATGATTACGGGTGATTGGGTAATCTGAAATATAAAACATATTAACGGCGTTTTAATCTGTAAGCTTAATTTCACAGAAGGGACTATACTCAACTGAAAATATCAAAAATTGGATTTTTGGTAGACTTCTGAAGAAAAAGTTTCGAATTTCATGGATTTTTTTTTTGGTTTTTTTTTTTGTGTTTGTTATAAAAAAAATAAAAATATTTTGAAGTATGGAGTCATCGTAGTCCATTTGGTTCCTATATACGTATGTGCTAAGACAACCCTAAAAATTTGAAGTCATTCAGTCAAACCGTTCTTGAGATATGATGGAGGAAAGTTTGAAAAATACAGTTTTGAGAAAAACGCTTTTAAAGTTTCAAGTCCGATTAAAGCAATGAAAAGCTAAACTTACCCTCAATCGGCGATGCCTGATGGCGAAGACTGAAACAAATTCCACAAAATATTCAATAATTATAGATATTTCCTTTTAAACCTCTACAAACATGCCTATACATGTATGAACGTATGTTTGCATAGAAAGGTCAATGGTATAAAGCCGACTGTACACAATAAGCGCTCCGAACAGCTGCTCTTCTAACACTTGCTTCTTTATAATGACTTGGAGTTTTAAAATTCACTTTACCACCATATTCTAGACATGTTAAAAAATCCAGTTATGAAAAAAAAATTTTTTTTTATTTTTTAACTTATTACATTGCTGAACCTCTTAATAATATACAACTGCTACTACAAATAACTATTCATGCTCGATGTAAAATATTAAATAAGAATACATGAAAATTCGTAAAATAAATTCAAAATATTAAATGCATTTATTGCACATAATTTCGATATATTCCATCTTCCAAATATCAGTCAAATTATTATTGTAAGCTTGAATGATAAAAAAAAAAATAAATGCTTTGAAGTGTTTAAACTATGAATACATATTGTCTACTGAATACACTTCTTAAAATAATATATGTAACATAGACTTACTACAAAATAACATATTTATATCTCGATACTTTGTTAATAATAAATATACTCATCATAAAATATTAAATAAGAATACATGAAAATAATTCGTAAAATAAATTCCAAAAATAATTAAATGCATTTATTACACATAAATTTCGATGATATTCCCATCTTCCAAATATCAGTCAAGATTATTATTGTCTAGCTTGAATGATAAAAAAAAAGTAAGATGCTTTGAAGTGTTTAAAGTAATGAATACAATCATTTCTACTGAAATAATTTTATGCATTTTAACAAGAGAATTACTCATCGCTGTTAAAAGAAAATTCCATTATGACAATGATGAAAATTACAGGTATATATCCGTACTTTTTAAAATTTTCAATGAATATTTCTTCTAAGACTTTCTATCAAAATTTTAAATAATTAATGTAGGGTTTGACATGAGCACTGTCACATCCCACTTCCCTTGTTAAGTGAAGTGGAGCAATCCACACTGGCGTCACATCCCGTCAATAGTGTCCGACAAGGGTCTGCGTGCGAAATCACACACAGAATGGATGGTAGAGATGTTAAACACTAGACGTAGGAGAAAGACGTTCCCTTTTGGTGTTTAATATATCGAAAATATTGCATCCTTAATTGTTTAATATAAATCATTTTTATCATCTTAAAGTTGTAGTCATATTTCCATAAAAGTCTTATAAAAATATTAAAAGAATGATTTATTATGTTTCAAATAAAGTAACTTCGATACTACTTTCATAATAAAAAATGCTTGAACTGTATAATTTATCATTAAAACATCCAGAAAAAAACTTAGGGGAATCTCATATATACACTGCTGTTTATAAGAAATGCAATAAGATAAGCATCAGAATTAAATGAACTTTGCAGCAAATATCAATTATAGGATGTTACGTCAAATAGTAAAGTTGCAAAACCACCGCGCTCAAATGATTTTTTGTTAGTGGAGAACGTTTAGTGAGACTTAAGTTTGCCTCCAAAACGAAATAAGGAGAAATTCCAACAACTTAGGGAGTTTAAACGGGGGAGGATAATCAGCTTTCCAGAAGGAGGATTTTCCTATCGCGCAATAGGAGCTAGTGTGCAGCGGAACAGCTCAACAGTGGTGCGAGTTTGGAAGCAGTGAACCAACGAGCACCGAACAACTCGAAAAACTGGCAGTGGACGAAGGAAAGTGACGTCAGAGTGTGGCGATCGACACTGCTCCAGATGGCGGTGAATGACTCTAGCTTCCTCCAGGCAGTTGACAGCACTTTGATCTACTGCTACAGGTGTTCTAATGTCGGCTTCATCAATTCGTCAACGTCTGCTGAACGGTTGATTGCGTGCAAGGGTGCCTCTATACAAAATCCCCCTCAAGGCAAACCATCGACGGCTGCGACTGCAATGGGCTCATGAGCACAGAGCCTGGGAAGCTGATTGGCATTCATGTTGTCTTTTCAGATGAATCATGCTTCAATTTGTGGATTATGATGATCGAATTCGTGTCAGACGCTATGCCAGTGAACGCTGCCTTCCAGAGTGCATTATCGAACAACAAAGCGGTCTAACACCCAGAGTTATGGTTTGAGGTATGATTTCGTATCATGGACGATCCAATTTGCTACGTAATGAGGGTAATCTCAATAGCAACAGGTACGTCTGTGAAGTGCTACAGCCCGAAGTCGTTCCCTTCCTTCAAGGCATCCTTGGAGATATCTTTCAGCAGGATAATCCACGTCCACATGTTGCAAAGACTGATCGAGACTTCTGTTCAGCCCAATACATCCAACTTCTTCCTTGGCCTGCTTATTCGCCGGATATGTCGCCTATTGGGCAAGCGTAGGATTTGATTGGTAAGCGTCTCGCTCCTGGTCCGCGTCCTGCAGCTTCAAAAGACGAACTTTTGCTGTGCATACAAGCAATATGGAATTATCTTTCACAAGCAGACATTCAAAATCTGTTTGGTTCCATGCCCCATCGTATAGCAGCACTTATTGCAGAGAGTGGTGGCTACACCAAATACTGATTTCGGACACTAAATATTTATTTATTTATTTATTTTGCTTTGAAAATTTCGTCATTAATTTGTAATAATACAAGTCGTTTGTGTATTAAATTTCATTTAGTTCTGATGATTCATTCATGGTGTGGCATTTTTTAAAAAACAGCAGTATATCACATATGCTGAAAAATAGTTATGTAACATAATAGACAAATGAATGCATACATTTGAATTTTCTAAATGTTATTAATGATATAAGAAAATGTTTAATTGTTATTTAGGTACATGGTACGATTTACAAAAAAAAATTGTCTTAAGGGTTTTTACAATTTTTTTCGCTTACAATCTACGTATGTGTATTATGCAAAATATTTTTTCTGTTTAAAATATTGCAGAAAGCTAATCAATTAATTTTTTGCCGAAAAATTTATAAATTTTTGAAGGAATTTTAAAATGCTTCTCTCTGTACAATAATTAACATACACACATTCTTGTTCGGACTTGAATGGTGGTGTGGGACAGCAAATAATAAACTGGTCTTGAGAAATTGACATCTATTTTTATTTTAACATTGAAAAGAGTCAGGCTGCAAATGAAGATTGCTCCACAGTATCAACAACATAACCTTTTAGCATTACTTGAATACGTAGATACAAAGAGATTACAAGATTCCTTCGTTCACTCACCGCACACTAAAATGTCAGATACACAAATACATATGGTTCAATTTGTACTGTTGCCACACAAATAAAATGTTAATAATACAAAAATATGCAAATATTCCAACACACATAAAATTTGATTTACAAGTACACCAAACTATGTATAACAAAAGTTGGTGTGGATTTTCTATCAACATAATTGATATTTGTAAAATACTTCTTTTTACGACTTCTTATTAAAAATTCATCAAAAAATGTATAAATTTTAAATCTAACAATTTTTTTAAAACAAAATAAGTATTACGTATTCTTAAAAATGGATATCAACTTTTGTTACATGTACTAATAATTATAGGTAGAAAAATGGGAAAGCATTTGGTACAGTTAAAAAGAAAAAGCCCTGGCATTTTAAATGAAGATAAACTAGTTATTTTTTATTTTTGAGATAAGTCAGCTTATAAAGTTTTTATTTGCCATTGGGATGTGAATGAAAACGAACTTAAAATTTATCATAACTCTGAATTTTTTTTAACTTAGATATTTCAAGTTTTGTGATATTACAGAAAATCATATAAAGTATAATTTAGGCTTAAAAACTTCTAGTTGAATTTTTCACCGATTTTTGTCAATTGAATCTTATAATGTGTCCCCTTGATATTGTAAAAATATTATTTAAGAATTCTTGTATCTGAAAAAGACAAAAAGTTACTATAATAACTGCAAGTTCATTTTTTTTACTCGTACATCTACTCATCAAATAATCCATTTTACGAATCAAATTAAGATATAATTTGTTGTAGCTTTAAGCCTAGGTCTTCAAGAGGATTAAATAATCTAAATTAATGGCATCTGATGACTAGCAGAATCCTTTCTGTACTTTATCTAAAATGATGTTTGAAAGGAACAGGATTTATCGCTTTAAGAATTTTCTCTCTACTCTTCCTTATATCTTATTCGAATAAGGATTATAATAATCCAGGAATAAATAGGATTCCATCCATCAATATGAGTATGTCAGATTAAATATGTCTTTTATACTCAAAATGGCGAAAATCTAGTTCTAATGATTTGTCAGTATAAAATACTTTATATATTACATGATATAAAGTTAAGTTTATCACAATAAAGCTATTAAGAAGTTCAGAGAACTCACTAATAAGCTAAATATTTATAGTTCTGATACGTTCCGAGAACACTCATAAATTACATCGTTACTGAAAATATTCAGAGGACAAACGTAGGAATACATTTTAATGAATGCAACTATAAAAGGCGTTTAAATAAGTGTTATTTCTAGTTTAATTGTTAACTAATTATGTATCGATTAATAGAGTTATTAATCGTAAAGTTAATGAAGATTAGTTTTTAGTCTATTATTGCTAGGAATTTGGTAATATTTTAACGTTATATACTTAAAAAAATTATCGCACTCAAACTTCTGGATCTCTCTCTCGTTTAAACTTATAGTACAAAAAACTCAAACATAAATAAATATTACATCAGGCACTATTTCTCAAAGTGTGTTTAAATAAGGAGGTTCTGTGTGTGAATAAGCCGAGTGACCGCGATAACCTAGTGTTCAAGAACAGTAACTAGTGTCCAGTGTGTCATGAATTCGATCCTAACGCCACTGAAGACCCTCCTTGTAGATGGGCTGGCATGTTAAATCTATTGAAGTTTAAAATATGGTGTGGTAGTTTAACCAGTGTGGGGCTACTTCAGGGGGGGGGTGTAGTCCTTGCCACTTAACCTCGGTTCAGAATTAGGTGGATCGCAACCAATAAATAGCCCTCTTATTGCTTTATATGAACGTTAATAAACACACACTGATTCCCACAGCCAAACCATGCAATGCATTTCCCTTGTTGATTAAATGCTGTTTTTAAATTTATCGTTTCTACTTTTACCAGCGATATTCATTACCTGAAGTTTATGCATATAAGTAGAGATGGAAGAAAAATGTTTTCATATTCCACTTTTAATTTCTTTTAAGATAACGCAAGAAATTTCTGCTATACATACATAAAAAAACGTTTACATACGACATCGTCATTTCTTATAATTTATTCCAACTCTCCTTCAGTTGATCAGCCATGTTTTTAGATAAAACGGGATTATTAGGCACGAATTATTTGCATATAAACAAAGATTTGTCTCTTCTTTCACCTATAATGTTCTTTTTCTTCTAAAAGTGCCAATGTAATTGAGTTTCAGCATAACATATTTCAGCGTTTACCTAGATTTTGAATAATTCATATAACACAATCGTGTGAAGTTCTTTATTAGTATTCATTGCTGTTGTGTCGATAAGGAACAGCTGCTTACATTTAATTAAAAGGATTTGTGTGTATCCTTTTTAAATCTATACTTCGTAACCTGCATGGCCTTAAAAGAAGGACAAATTTTATTTCCAAAAATATCGGAACAAAACCATTCTCTTTCTTGATTTATAAAAGAAACATTATTTTTCTTGTCGGTTATTTTTGATATTTTTTTATGTTACACTAACAATGATTTTCGACATATATTTAAGGCAACAAATATTCATGTTTTCGAACATTTGTGATACCATGAGCTTAAGATTCCTTAGTGTTTGGTGTTTAAATTAAGTTTTATATTTAGAATCGGATATGTCTTTTTTTTTATTGTTTTTTAAAGAAATATTTACCCTAAAAACAAATGAAAAACCGATATAAATCACGTGCTCAAAACTCCTGTATAAATTATATTTTCTTGAAAACACCCTTAAAAGATTGCCCATCTTTCATTGCAATTAGATTAAATTTCTAGTAGCATTTATAGAGTGTGTGGAGATTAAATTATTAAGTTCTTATATCAATTAATAATATTGCGATAATTATAATTATTCAATTTCTAAAACATTTTGTCTACAAAACCTGATTCATTTTAAAGGAATAAGTAGAAAACTTTTTAATTACCACTATTAGGATTCCCATTCAAATCCAATCGTGAAACTCTCAGAAATTTGGGAAGAGCCTTTAAAAAATCATATTAACATTTATTTAACCTCTTCCAGGCTCATTTTACTTATGGGTTATGGATTAAAAAAAAGGTCAGTTTTTTGTGCTTATTTTTAAACATACGTATCTTTTTAAAGTAACAGCACCATTCGCATACAAAATTTTCTAAAAATAAATGTAAAAAATCTATTTAAATAAATGTGTAACTTACCTGTAAAGTTCGCTTTTTGTACGGCAGTAATAATTAGACATTGGAGTCACGACTCTCGCTAAGTATAAATACAAAACTTGGATTTATCTTGCTTTACAGCAAGATAAATCTTGAACTTTTATCTTGAATTTTATCTTGTGAATTACAAACTTTAGCTTTTATCTTGAATTACAAATTGTATTCACGTCCTTTACATTTACATAAATGATTATGAAACTATTAATCAAAATTTGATCCTGCATGATAAATTCAAACACACGGTACTGCACATAACACAACATTGCGATCTAGGCAGTCGAATCTTGTTTCTCTTCTTACTTCTTCCCTTTACTGTCCCTCTTTGAACAGCAAATAATACACCATCGTGTTAAATTAGTTTTCTTCTCTGTTGGGGAATATAGTCAACAAAGTGTCTCTGAGACAAGTGTGAAGGGATTGCTCAAAATCAGGACGTCGTCTTTTTTCAGAAAATTTCACCGAGTGGTACTTTTCAATTATTCGAAACCATAAAAAGCACACGTGAGTTAGTTCGTGAAAAACTGATGAAACAGTTTAAATTTTCACAGTGTTTAAACTACACTGGAGATGAGCCAGGATGGTACTCTCAACCTGCCCGAGCTCTGTTCGGGAAAAACTGGGAAGAGGTTTAAGTAAATTTAAAACTAAAACAAATGCTCATAATACATTTTTTCCATTACAAACATTATTTGATAAATGAATTAAATATTATAAATTTTTAGTTGGCTTTTTTTTCCAAAATCATTAGTTTGATCTTCAATATTTTCTGAACAATTACAAGTAATCATAAAAAACATTTTTATTCAAGGAAATCATAACACAAGGAAACCTAGTATCTAAAAATAGTTGAATAATCCAATTCGCTTTTTTCTAAACAATATTCAGTAATTCAAATGTTTTTGATATTTTAAGATTGATATGTTTTATATTTTAAAATATATCTTTTCTTTTTACTATTTTTAGAAATTCCTTGTATCTTTCGATTTGCGTTGAATGGAGCAGAAAATTTAATATCGATTGATGTTCGAGACGCCATTTTGGGAACAATTTTTAAAAAACCCATATAACTCAAACATTTTTCAGCATTTTTTTACTAAATTTCAGACTTATGTTAATTCTTCAAAGAAAATTTTGATTTGTAAAGGAAAAGGACATCTGTTTTGAGAACATTTCTTTGTTCAATCCCGCTGAGAAAGTTATTAACAATATCTCCTTTTTGATGATTGTGTTAAGTGATATTTCATGTAAAGCAAATGGTCAATACCAGATGCATTACCATAAAGCCACGTGAACGAAGAATTGCGTTATTACTTTTGAATTCGAGCCAACTTCATTTTTACATCAATTATTTTTTCTCACAAAAAATTTTACAACCCATTCTTTATGAGTGTGATAAAGTTTATTTCTTATTTGATATAAAATATTGACATACGAAGAGTTAATACAGTGTGACGTCATTAACATTACGGCTGTAGACCAAAGTTTGGCAACCTTGTAGCTGTGGTGGGCCAAACCACTCTACCAATGTGGTTCAGGGTGCCACACTGTAGTAAATATTTGAAACAATTCGATTGCCATGGCAATACACATGTAGAGTTGGAAATTAGAGGTCAAAAATGCAGATTTAGAGTTTTATTATATATTTATCTTCCATCATTTAAGCATATTTATTAATATAAAAAATAAACAATATATAAGATAATTATTTCTTTAACATAAATAAAAAACTTTAAACTCTACATTTATTATGCATTATGAATCTTTCAAACGTATTTATTAAAATAATAAATAAACAATATCAAATATAAGTATCACCTTCATTATAATGAAATAAGAAAACTAAGCACTTTAATGTGCACCTTGTCCCTGCATCGCCCTACTTTATATCGCAATATCATAGGTATAATTTGTGACTTTCAATCTGACACAAATTTAAACATTGAATTGTTAAAACATTTCTTTGTAGATTCAAAATATTCTTCATGTGAGAAATGACGCTCACATAGATATGTAGAACCAAAAGTGTAAAGCAGAATGCATGCAATTTTCTCTTCACAGTACTAAATCTTCCCAGCAATGCCATCCAACTATAGCTGTGGATTTATCACTTAAGTTATCTTTCAGATATTTTGTTTTTGTCTTTTGTACTTCTATACAAGTTTTGCTTTCCAAAATTTTAAATAAGTTAACTAAGTAAGCTCGATTTCAAAACTTTCAACTTCCATTCATTCAAAAATGACAAATTTGGGGTGTGGTGCAAAGTGCCACTGAGAATTATGCTCATGCCATAGGTTGCCGATGCCAGCTGTAGACATTTGAGTCCACTCTCTTTAGCTTCAGACCTTATCACCTTTCGTCCAGAACAGAAAAAAGTGATTACGTTCACTTCAATTGAACCTAAACTGTTACATTTTCTCCTTGTAAGTTCTAGAATACAATGCAAAATTTGAAGTTATATCTGTCCTCATGCGTCCTTAATTTTATTAGAGCAGTCGAATATTATGAAACCTTTATTAATTACTTGAATCATTTCAACAACTGCAACAATTCAAAATACAGATTGAAATTCAAAAGGCCCATAAAACCAAGAAAATATCAACTACGCTTCCATTTTTAAAAATAACGGCTTCAATCCGGTATTCCCTAAGATTTTTCTTATCCAACTTTCAGTCATTAAGCCAAATGTAACGCACATCACGAGAGTAGTTTTCCAAATGGTCGATTTTTTGGAGAGTGCTATCTGAATGGGTTTTTTTCTCTTAAGAAAAAACGAATGGCTATTCAGATGGGTAAAAGAAACTTTTGATATGCTAAAAGTGCGTGGTTCTTTGTTAATGATAATTTGAACAGGACAAGACACTTTTTACAATTTATTCAGAGTTGTTTTGTTCTGAGTTGTTGTTGTTTTTCTTCGATTTAACAAAACAAAAAATAGTCCTTAACTTTAGGAAGAGAGTTTTCCGCTTAATTTATTAAATCATTCTGATTTCCCTGCGTCACAGATCGGGATATAAGTTAATTTCTCGAATAATAATTTCCAAAAGAATCCATATGGTCACGAACTCGCCAAACATGATGTCAGCTTGCTCTATCGATCAGTGGACTATAATATTTTAATCGTTTGATCGTCCATTAGTCACGATAAATGCAATTATCTATTTTCAGCAACTCAGTTCATGCACTTCGTTGTTGCCAAATTACGCTTTTTACAGAAACTTTTTTTTTTAAATTAATATTTGTCACTTTATTTAAAAGTACATGTATAAAACAAGACTTTTTTTCTTTAATTTTAAAATCTTTTTGCAGAAATTTCTTTTTATAACTCTTGAGCATTTTTACCCAATTATGCAATTTGAAATTTTACCTAAGTTTTACAAATAAAATAATAAGTACGAGCTAGTTTACTGTCCGTTTTGAATTCAATGTAGAACACGTGTTTATATTATCATGTGACCGGCATGAATTTAGTCCATTACCATTGAATCGCCATCATAATGTAAAAAACGGCGTTGCTTGAGAATATTACAATTTTAACATAAAATATATGTAATATAGAGTAATAGAAACGTATTGTAGAGGAAATTTAACTCTTACCTCTTTTTTCTTAACAACTGATTTAATTTAAAATGGAAAATATTTTTTACAGATTTAAAATTATAATAAAAATAAACATAATTATTAATTGATTATTCATTGATTAATTATTTGCTAATTAATTAGATAATAATTTGTGTATGTGTTAATATTTTAATAATAGTATAATTCTTATTTGACAAGTATTATTTTTAGCAGACGATTTATTTTGTAATTTATTTCTTGGCTAGAATTTCAGTCAGTTAATGTGCTGTGAATATAAAATGTTGTTTTGGAAGATACTTTGAAGTGATATTTGTCTCATATTTACCACTAATTCCACTAAACTGATTCACATTCTCCACTAATACATTATTACACTTCTAGATATAAGTTATTTACTCTCTTCTGAGTATTCTTCACATAAAATTCGTTACAATATCATATACAGCTTAGATGTAAAATTTAATTATTTTAAGTTAAAAAGAAATTTAGAGGAATTATTAACATGATTTTCTTTTTACTCCACAAAAATGATACCAATCAATAAGAAACTGTGCATAAAATTAAGATATTTAATTAAATTCTTCAAATTGGAAGCAGTATTTAGAACGTAACAAAATAATTTAATATTACTAAACCAAAACAAATTTTTAGAAAACAAGTATTGACTATAAATCTAAATGATTCCTTAAAATATAGTTAAATCATAAAATGTGGAAAGGATAAATTTATTAAACAAGTTAAAAGTATCTTTCTTGGATTCAAAGATATTCATATCAGTTATAGTTACATTAATTATAATAATTTTAAAATCAATTCCCACAAATGACATTCAGCGGTTCATTCTTAACAAGCAGAAAAAAATTATGCAAATGCATTAACTTTCTACACCATGCATGCTGTTTTGCATAATTATTTTCATCTATGCTTTTACTTGCTTTTCGTGAGTAAAATAATTATGCGTGTCCACAATCTTAAAATCAATATAGCTTGGAATGATTTGAACTCTTAAGTCAATGCAAATGCGCTGAGCGAATTTATCGCAATCTATTCTTCAACGGTACAGACTCGCTGCACGCGTCCATCCTGATTTTGCCCTGTTTTAAATTTTACAAGCTCGTGCCTCGCGTTCTAAAACAGTTTTTTTAAAAACAAATAAATGGAAATTCTAGACTAAATTATAGAGCTTCGAGTACAATATTTCAAGAAAGTTGTTTTAGTTGTGTAAAATGCTGTCAATTGCAGGCTTTCTAAAGCTAAAAGCGTGTGATATTTCAAATGATTCTAAAAGTGATTGTTCTGATATTTTTGATGATAAAAGTGATGATAGTGACAATACATCATTTTCTACTATGAATTAAAAAAGTGAGAATGAATCATACAATTTGGATAATGCACGAAAATTGAAAACTGTCTTCCGCTAATTTCTTAACAAAACAATCTGTGTGTGTAGTAAATATGTATGTACATTTTTTAAAAGAAAAATGCTTTGTTAATTTAGTTTTAATTATTTTGATTAACAAATATCGCTTGTATATTATTATTTATGATTTATGTTGTTTATTTGTAGAGTTAAATAACATAAACAGGCGTTTCTTTTTTTAAAAAATAAAATGAAACGTGTGGTAACGTTCGGTTACCTCTTTTATCCGAACCCTCTTGTCTACCTGTAAACCCGGCTAGATGTGTAGGAGGAACAGAGTAATCCACAGACATTATTGCCAATCTAATTACTTTATTAGTTCTTATTAACAATTATCAAACAGACACAATACAATTCTAATTAAGGTATATGAATTATAGTAGAGTGCGGAGGTGAGATTCTATAACACTGCTACAGACCCTCAACTGAATCTAAGACAGCTTAAATACGCTCAAATATAACTACGTCGCACACTAATAACTAGCTTCTACTTAATCAAATACACAGTACCTGAATCTTTAATACATCGGATCCTACACTGGAACTTTCAGGCACTCTCTTCGGCTTGATCAAATGACTATGGCTCCAAGCTCTGTAATCTTTCATTAATTCCACTGCTTTTCAATCTTCAACTAACAACTAATTCTCAAACTTCCGTTAAACTCCTACTTGCACACATCTAACGTATCCACTTCAGCGTGTCAACAACAACGTGTCAACAAATCACTTACTTCCTAACTTCCTTCCTTTCTTTCTTTCTTTCTTACTGTGAACTCGCGAAAAACGAATTTATATAATATACCTCTTTTACATAAATCACGTCCGCTTACTCGATGAAAGTTGGTTGAATTAAATATTTTTTAAAGAGATAATAAGATATTAGTGGAAGCGCGTATAGATCCGTCACAAAAGTCCCTCCAATACGCACTTTTTAAGTAAAGCGTGCCTTGGAGGATACGATACAAATCAAACGCTGGGAGAAGAACCAAACGACATAAAATCAAAACGGTGTAAGGATTAAAAAAATCGTTCATTTCAAATTTATATTAAAGAAAAAGTAAAACACAATTTGCAAAATTTGAAGGAAAAAAATAAAATTTTAAAAAGAATATAAAAATAATTTATATTATTTTAATCGAGATAACAATTATCAGATAAGAATAAAAAACTGATTTCTAAATCATTTGTAAATAATGGAGATATATAAATTTTGTATTAGATTGCACATAACCTCAGAAACTAATGAATAATTCTTCAGGAATATTATAATATACATAGAAAAATCTATTAAAATATATAACATATACTAAACTTATAATTCACGGAATTTTAGAATTCAGTCCCCAGAATCCAACTGACACAGGATGTATTAAAAAAATATTTATTTACTTAAATAAAAGCGCTGTAAAAATTCTCAAATCGAAAGGTAACAGTGACATTCAGCTTAAACTTTATGGAGAAAAAAATGTGGAAGAAATTTGTAACGTAATAATTCACGAAGTAAAAATTAGAAGAATTTAAAGTGATTTCTACATACCATGTGTAACAGAGATTGGATACAATTCTTTAGAAGAATAATTTAATTCTAAATATCAATCCCTGAAATAATCTGCCAGAAATGTCGTCAATGGCCGCAGTAGCCGAGTGGTTATAGTTGCGAGCTTGTGGCTGACATTCCAGGGGTTAGAATCCTAATACCTCTAAAAACCAACTTTCAGGAAGCTAAATGCAAATAATTTTATCTGTCGAAGCTAAAAGTTCTCACACTCGCAATGTATGCAGTAGTAAGTGCCAGCTCAATTGTTGTCCTCGTCAAAAATTACTAGGTCCAGCGCCAATACTATTCTTGTTGCTTCTTAGTACGACTTTAATAAATGATCAATCCATTAAAAATGTTTTTAAATCCTAACATAAAAAAACGCTGTTCATGTATGTCCTTTTAATGTTTGTATAAAACCTTCAGATAATAAAAAGGGTTTGTTTTATTGGGAACATTTATAAACCCCGTACACCACACAATGTATCACATGGGGGCTATCATTACAAAGGAAAGAAGGAAAAATTACTACGCAAATATCCATGCCTTCTCTGGGATTCGGCACTGTAGTCAGCGTCACTAACCACCATACCGGATGGGTGGCTAATAAGAAGGTTGTCGATAAATAAACTCGGTTGGAAAAAAAACAATGTTGTATTCATGAAATGAAACAACTGAAAATAAGAGATGACAGTATGTATTTTATGTAAAAAGAAAATTTAATAGTACAATTTGTTTGTATACTGATAAAAATTCAGGAAGTAAAATTCCTATCTCCATGTGTGTGTGTGTGTGTGTGTGGTGTGTGTGTGTGTGTGTGTGTGTGTGTGTGTGTGTGTGTGTGTGTGTGTTGTGTGTGTGTGTGTGTGTGTGTGTGTGTGTGTGTGTGTGTGGTGTGTGTGTGTGTGTGTGTGTGTGTGTGTGTTTATAAATCCAACATCTCATAACAAGCTAAGGAAGACTTTGTAATTTAAAGGTAAGGCATACAACTTCAAACAGGCTTTTAAAGATGCCACGGTCACACAATGAATTACGCTTAAGTTTTACCGTGTTCTAAAAGGATTTAGAAACAGATATAACATTCTAATAAATTTCGAAAGTTTCTAAAAGTTTGAAGGTTTTGATAAGTTTACTCTTAAATGAGGATGTAGCGGGAAAATACTTTAAAAGTTCTTTTAATAAGTTTTTTAGAGAAAAATTAGGGTTTTTGCAATAATTCATAATTTGAACTAAATTGATGAATAATTGTTTATTAACATTGTTCTTGGTGATGGACCTCGTAATTTTGAAGGCCCCTGTGACATTGAATTAAATAGAACCTTATAATTTCAGAGGTAATTTAAAAAATTCTGATTATAAACTTATTTTAATCAAATCATTTGATAGCTTTTAGTTTTTTTAATTGTAGTTCATTGTCAGGAAATATTTTTGCACATGTGTGAGGGCTCCCCAAATGAAAAGTGGACAAGTTGAATAAAAAGAATACCTCTATTGGAATTTAAGAGAAGTCGCTTTGAGGGTTGTAATACAGGTCTCATTGTTTCCACAGTGTGTCTACCTCCTCTCTGTAGAAAGTTTCTGGTTGATTCTCAAGAAATTCCTGCATGGTTTCCTTCTCATTATCGCTCAAATGGAAACGTAATGCTCTCTTTTGTGGAAAAAATGTAGAAGGTTTCAAGGAGATAAATCCAGACTGTACGGTGGGTGTTCCAACACTTTTTAACAAAACTTTTTAAGGCTGTTTGGGTTTCACAAGAGACATTTGGGCCGGCATTGTCGTGGAGATCTGGTGTCGTTCCCCCCCCCCTACACGAAACCTTTTGCGCCAATTGTTCGAACTCAGCAGTGCTCACCATAGACTGACTCTATTCGTTGATAATTTCCCGCATTCAGCTCACCTTCCGCAATCAGAAATCATACTAACACGCATTACACCGATATGGACGCATCTGTGAACAGCACGACTTCTACCTATGATCTTTTTCCTCTACCAAAAACAGGTTTCATTACTGGACGTCGTATGCGGTGTACACCTCTTACCGCCCTTTATCCATATGTTCGATAGCTCTGCTACAGCTGTAATTAATTTGACAAAATTTCACGTGTCCACTTTTTATTTCGCAACTCTTATATAAAACGCTTGTTCAACTACAAAAACATCTATAGATTGTTTATTAACGTTGCCTTTTGAAGCTACAGGAGGACTACTTGCAACAAATCTCATAATTTTGAAAAAGGGTGAAGTTACGAAGGCATCCCACTCCCCAAACTTCCACTCCTAGCCAATACAAGAATTTTGAACCTATTCTGATTTAACGTGCATCTTCATTAGGACCGGGATTCGAACTCATCAGAAACAGCGCCATCAATGAATTCGCAACCATGGCCAAAAGGTTTTTTAGCAGTTCTTAGTCGGTAGCGGGTGTGAGAAGGTTCGAGGAAGAAAAAGACATGATTTAAATTCACTACCTTTATTCAACTTTTAACACTAAAGAGTCCACTTTCATAACTAAACACGAGGAGCAATAAGAACTATTTCTCCTATTAAATACATAGAAGCACTTATCTGGACTATGATCTTGTACGATCCTACTTCCAACTTCCTAACTCGTCAGCCATTTGGTAGATGTTTCCCACGGTTCTATGTATTCTTCCTTTAGATTTAATAATACGAAGTGCGACCACCGGTCATCACACTAGGCTTTCCGTAATTCAACGCTAGGCTTCAACGATTACCACGCCTACTCAACAATTGGCACTTAAATAGAAGTTTACATTTGCATCAAATCAAGTCTTCTTATCGGAAAGCGGTTTTCAAACTAAAAATACAGTTGAAAAGAGTATTTTCCTCAAGAGGATTAGTACAAGCCCGAGTGAGTAAATATTAACATCGCACTGTTCAGCTCCCCAGGGTGTTTGACGACGGACCGCGTAATTTTGAACCATGGTCAAGTGACGTGGACGACACTTGAGCTAGAACCAACCCTCTCTTCCAACTACCACACCATACCAACGGGAGGACGTTTGAGCTCTCGACAGTTTTAACGTGCATCGTTAAAACTGTCTACCAAACCTACAAGGCGGAACTTCAGTGGTACTGGGCTCGAACTCATGGCACACTAGCCACGATCCGATACCTTGACCACTTGGCTACCGCGGCCACAGTAGAAGCCTGAATAGAGCCCGTTGCAAGTTTAATTCTTTTTTTTATTTTAACTAAAGATTGATCATGAACATTTACAAAAAAGGCATTCAATAACATACTTTAGAAATCGAATTTTATGAGTATTGTTTCAAAATATGGTTGAAAATTTAATAAGAAGCCTTTTACCAAAAAAATCAATTTTCGTAACTCTTTTTTTTTCTTTTGAAATAATTCTTGAAGATATTTTTTTAACTAGCCAAAAAGAATAGATCTATTTTAACACGCTTTTATTAGCTTTACCTGTATGTAACGGAATGTTCGAACTCGAGTTTTATCCACTTTAACAGATCAGATTAATTTGATATTGCGCACACTTATCAAGGACCGATGACAATACAATAATTTGTTCGTTGCCTGATCAGGATTAACGATTACCTTTTTCCAGATTTAGTGAATCTTTGTAGATTTGATGACTAAAAGATTAATTTACAACTCTAAAGCGAAAACATGCTCATGATTAATATAAACACAACAAACTAAAAAAAGGTGTTCTTTATGTGAAATGTTTTTACTTTTTAGCTCGACTTTTTATAAAGCATGTTTTTAAGTTTTTTTAAAAAATATAATTCATTTATTTGTTATATAATTCCCTAAATCCATATGCTTACCTAAAAGTTCGTTCAATAAAATCTCATAATGAGTGGCAATAGAAAACTAATTTATTAGTACAAAAATATCTAAGATGAAATCTTAAGTCATACATTTAAAAAAATTGCCACTTCTTTTATTTTCCCTACATTTTATACGATATTCAATAAGTGAAAAACTACTTTAAAGGATTATTTAAGTACATGAAAATATTAGAATTCGAGTACGCATCAACGTGATATCACTTAAGTTTCCGTAGAATACACAGAACTGTCACAACATAATACGACAAGAACTCCATTATTAAGCTAAAGTGTCGTAGGAGCAATTTTTACCACATTTCTTGAAAACATTTTATAATTCGGTACTGGTTCAAGGAGGTTCAAGATTCGGAGTTCAAGGATGCCAATTTTGTAAGGCACCATTACTAGACATTCCAAATATATTCAATAATGTCCATTTTTCCAGGGTGTTAAATTGAAAAAAAAAAAGAATGGGGGTAATGAAATCTAAATATTATTTCAGGAGTCACTTAGTAGAAATTTTCAAAGTGTGTTGAACATTGTGCTAATGAAATTATCCAACCCGTAAGGATACACATGACCCATGAATTGGGTGTAAATGATTGGAAAAAAAATATTTCTGCGCCTGTCTGAGTCATTTGTAAGCTTTAACCAGTGTCCCAAATCATAACAACTATATGAGCTCCATACCATGACAGAGATTATAACATCTTTATAAGTTCTTCATTAATATGCGGGTTCCGTAATTTCATTAGGGTAGTTTGAAACTCATTTACATCCCTTCTACCCTGTGACCAAGCTAAAGGTGTGGAAGGAACTAAAGGATCATGCGACATGATGAACTCCAATTATTTTATTTATCACTATAAATAACTGAAACACAAATACCATTATAAGTAAGATAATTCAATTCAGTAATAGAGCGAGAGAGAGACGAGATTCGCGTTTGGGGAGAATATATTCATTATATATATAAGCAACTCTTCCTTTAATATTACTTTACAGAGCTTACGTATTTAATGACCGCACTATTAGTTCATCACTCTAAACATCAGCTTAATTTAAGGTCACAGTACTTGAAGTCATGTAGTCTTCTATTTAATTCAAGTTCACTTTAACACTTCTGGTTAGCTAATCTTATCACTTTCTTGTTATCTAAACTTCTGGCTTTCTTACTTTCTGTTACGTTATCACTTCAATGCCAATTCACTTCACTTCTAATCTACTCACTAGTCCCTAACTCTCAAACACGCGAAGAAGGAATATATATATTAAACTTTATTTGCATATCGCGTTTTCTTCTTTTAGGAGAAGATTGGTAGAAATTACTGCACCAAAGGAATACACAAAAGTAGTTAGTTAAAGGTCGTGTATAGATCTGTCATAAGTTGGTCATACCCGTACGCGTCTAATATCCCGATTCAACTGGGAACGAGGCTCTTCAGACAGGGTAAAATAACAATAGCCCATTAATGGTGCTAGTGAGCTTACGTATAGTTGTTTTCCCTTACATTGGACTAAATCCTTGGCAGTTACATGATAATACAATCGTGTTCTCCATTGAATTCAAAAGTGACATTAGACTTGCTTAAAAAATTTCAGGCTTAAGAATTGGGTAAAGATGTTCAAGTATTAAAATTCCTCAAAAAACTTTTCAAAATTAAAAAAGTCTATTAATATAGGTGTATTTTTAAATTAAAATGCAGTTTGCTTACCTATGAGCGTTAATATTCTTGACAATTATGTACTTTTTAAAAGAAAACTTACGAAAAAGCAACATTTGGGAACAGCGAAACGCATGAAATAATTGGTTGGAAACACGTGGTTGCCGTTATACTGCAACTGTGACGTTACATGAATTAAGCCTATTATCAAAGGTATGCTAGTAGCCTTCGGCTCCGAAAGCCTCATATAAAAAAAAGAATCATTATAAAGTTATACTGACAATTGCCAATGTCCCGGCATTGAAAACTGTGGTAATTTGAACGTATAACGTATGAGGCAATTCTATTATTCGTAAATGGCCGTCCTGTAGGGATTTTTTTCGCTCGTCAAACTATAGAAAGTATGGTTTTTTCCCCTCTAAATTTCTGATATTCGTGTTCCAACCTTGCATTGGTCGTGGGTGATATCCAAGTTTACGTCCTGAAACCCATCTTTTGCAAGCCGAATATAACCACTCAGCAAATAATAATTCTAATCGGTATTAATAGTTATTAATCCTAGTTTAAGGTACTAAGTAAGGAGGAATAATCTACTACAAAACCATTGGAAATCAATCCAGCCGATTCACTAGCAACCTATTGTCTAATTTAGGCGTTGCTGACTGCATTGAGTTGAATAGATCTGTTGTAATCCTCCATGATTTGAATACAATGCATTTTGCTTTATTCGTTTGTGTTCATTTTTCTGGCACATCTGTTTATATCAAAAGTTCATTATAATTGTTTGATAAATTAGAAGCAAACCGACAAAAAAATCAGTTTTAAAGCTGTAAATATATAACAGAAACGCAGCTTGTAATGCTGAAGCTGAATTAAAAGTAAAATAATCATCTTTTAAAAATTAACAAAAGATAGATTCTTTGGTTTTAAAATTATCCGTGTGTATACGCATAATATAATCAAATACGTTATTAAAATTTTACACTTCATGAATTGCATGCCTTTTCAAAATAAGTCCCTAATGAATAAATTAATGGAAACAAATACCTGATTACAATTAAAGATTCCCTTTTTTAAAGAAATAATAATTAAAATTTTAAATTTTGTGTGATGTGAAAACATTTATTTTAATTTAGAAGAACTGGTAAATATTTGTGTGTGTTTTTAATTTAATAAGGTACTTTAATTGAAACAATTGTATCAATTTCATTTCTTATTTATTTAATTCTATGAAGAAAATTCAAACAAACAATAAAAAAATTAAAAGTTTATGTCAAATATTTCTCTTATTAGTTATAAAACAAAAGAGCAATCTGTCTTTTAAATTTATTTTCTTCTGATGTCGCTTTTGACAGATAAAAAATATATTTCTGTGACAGAAGCCAATTACTAATAATTAACAATCTCTAAAGTTGCACATTTATCTGATGGAAACAAAACTCAACCAACTATTAGTAAGAAACAAATAAATTAATGAAATTTAATTAAAAATACTGACAGATATACACACTAAGTGTGATCTCATTTTATAAGTACAGTAATGAAACATTTCTTTACGAAGGATTCCGCCATTTCCTTTTTCTTATTTTCCGTGCAACAAAGCAGCTTATTTGAGAACAATAGAACTAATACAACTATAAAAAGTAACATAAAGTTTATTGACTTTGTAAAAAAAATAGGATGTAAATAAAAATTATCAGTTGTCATAAATTATTCCCCAGAGTTATAATTAAAATATAATAAGTCATCTCTGGTGACAATTTTGTATTTATTCTGTCATTTTCATTGGTATTATTTAATTTTCGAAGAGCAAAATATTTTTTTTCTGCTTACTTAAAAAAAAAAGCAGAATGAAAAAAGAATTTCGAAGTTCAACTGCTTAAAACTATTTAATAATCTTTTTACGTGACTGCATCATAAACGTATTATACTGTTTGTGTGTGCTTTTGATAAATTACTATTTGAGTTGGAATACTGTAATAGTAAAAAAAAAGATTTCTATTTTCTTGTTATTTGATTTTCTTAAAGTATTCTTCTTGTTAATCGCTTAAATAGGTTTTTTTCAAAGAAAAAAAACCTATTAAAAATCCAATAACAAGAAAAATACTTTAAATAATTTACTTTAAATAAAAGTTATTCAAGAAGTTAGAAATCTACTTAAATCAGCATAATCAAATGTTTAAAGAACTAAATTTAAATTAACGCTTAGCGAAAAAGTAAATAAAGTAATAATTCAGAGAGGGACTTAGGATTATTGTTTGAAGAATAGCTTTGTGTGAATACTGACATATCCTGTAATTTAGCAAAGTTATCTAGAATAATCAATGCATTTATATTTAAGAGATTTTATCTTATGAATTCTTATAAAAAAGTAATGTTTAAATAATATTTCTGTAATTTATTTTACCATTAAACGTATAATTATTTAATAAGCTTGAACTCATGTGCTATTTGCTAATCCTTTAAGAGAATTCGTGTGTGTGGGGTGCGTGCGTGCGTGTATTTTTACATAACAATTTTAATACTTTCCATTTAGTATCGTTCTATACCCACAATTAGAAATGATTAATAACTTTCATCTTTTAACTGCTTTCCAAATTATTTATGTTCGGATTTTAAGTTATGTTTTATTTAAAACATGCCATTCCTAGAAGTCTTTTGTATGGTTTAAAGATAAAAATTCAAATAAAAAGAAAAAATATCTTCCCTTTTAATTCCTAACATATTTAGGTATGAAATTGTTCCTCTTTAAGGAAGATTGATTACCAGTTAGAAATTTAATGTCAAGGAAAAAAGAAATAATAA
This sequence comes from Trichonephila clavata, assembly GCA_019973975.1. Classification (NCBI taxonomy): domain Eukaryota; kingdom Metazoa; phylum Arthropoda; class Arachnida; order Araneae; family Nephilidae; genus Trichonephila; species Trichonephila clavata. The sequence continues at coordinate 52,422 of BMAO01030471.1, forward strand.
TTTCTAATAACGAAAAGTAAACGAGAATTGAGGAATTTTTTTACGACTTAAATCTAACATTATGAATTAAACTCAAAATTAAGTAATTTATTTTGACAGTTTAATGGTTTTCCTTCAGGATCCAAAAACAGCTATTGCAATAAATATAAAGAAAACTTTGTCATGTTATTATACGTTCTCTTATTCACAAATAATAAATTTAATATGAACAACTGATGTTCGAAAGTTTAATTTCCTTTATAAAAAGCTCGGATTTTCTAATAATTGATATATTGCATAGTTTTGCTGAAACCTGTGTTAATTAATTATGCGAACTTGTGAAAATTATTTTTAATTAAAAATCTAATTGGGTAATTTGTTACTAGGACTAGTTCGAAATTTTTTTTCAATAGATGCTGTTCCAGCATTTAGTTCTGTATATATGTGTGTGCATGCGTGCTTTTCCCTCCTGACGACTTTATTAAGTTGCCTTAATATGTTTTCGTCCTGAGATTGACAGTTTAATATGCAACATAAAAAGCACCATGCTGATTATTTTTTAAACTTATTTCGATCTCTTTCTCAATGTGTGTCCTTTTCACTATATAATAATAATTTACCCGCCATTAGATAAACGGAATCCCTCTCTCTTTCGATGGTAAAGCTTATGGAGTTATTTCTCAAACGCACTACCTTATTCGGGGTTATTATTATTATTATATTATAGTTTCATATATCTTAGTACTCTTTACCAGGTACTTGTTTTTGTATCCCAGTTGTCATGATCTCAAACTTGCAACTAACTATTTTATGATCATTTCACGTATTCAATTCTCTTCTTAAGTCAATGCTCATCAAGAGGATTATGATTCTTAAAATAGGACAAGCTTCAAAGTCCTTACACGATGATTTATAAAAATTACAAGTGTGTAGTACCCTTTCGGATATCATTGTTTTCTATCGTGGATTGCCACACTGATACAGTCGCCATTGGTGTTGTTTCTATAAAAAGACTTTAACTTAAATGTATTGTTTTTTTTAAATAATTTAGATTATGTTTATTATCATATTATTGAGTGAGTCGAAACTTTTTTCCACTTGAATGACAGTAATAGTAGGCATGTCCCTTGATCTGATTTTAATATCATTTGATTTTAATTTACGCCACTCTCTGAAGCAACAAGAACGCTATTGGTGACGGAATTCATAATTTTGAACCATGGCCAAGAGACGAAGACGACAACTGAGCAGGCAACTTCTTCATCCACAAATTACCAATGGGAGGTCTTTGAGCTTGGACATAATGAACGTACACCAGCCTTTCTATACGGTGGGTCATCAAAGTTAATACGTTTCGAAGTTTAACACGTATCGAAGTTTAACGTAAGTAACACGTAACGAAGTTTAACGTAACCATCCGGCTACCACAACCTCAGAAAGCTCCTACAGATAACGAAAATATCTAATATTCAAAAACATTACATTTGATAAATAAATTATTCAATTCCTGCTAAATTAAAATTTTACTTAATAAATCTAGGAACAAAAACCACTAGCGATGAAAAATTTCTAAGTATATCGAGAGATACGGCAAAAATGTTTGGGTTTTTTTCCACTTAATTTAAAAAATGCATTTTGTGTTTGATTGCTTGTTTTCCAATGCAAAAAATAATGATTAAGTGATTAAAAAATTCTAAATCTGCACCGATATTGAATATGATTGTACACACGAATTTAAGCAGTGTTTGTTTATGCAAACTTCGTTTTGTTTTAATGAACCCTTTATTCCAGGGATCGGTAAACTTTTTAAAGGAAAGCGCCATTGTGTGAGCATTGTATAGGTTAAATAAGGTAACTAAGGTTTTAAAAAGCCATTTTAAAACATATACGGGGGCAGGAGGACAAGGAACACCGGTAGTCGACAGGATCAAAACTGTAGTGCTCCAATTAATATTTAAACAGTGCTTTAAACAAAGTAATATTTTCCATTCCTTCAAAAACCAAGAATATTTTTATTTCCATGGCTCAATGAAAGAGCAACCATTGTCAGATCTCATCATACTGTTGGAAATTAAACTTTCATGCTTCGTAAAAAAAATTGCGTACCAACTACTTCGTAAGCGCTTTATACTGAATTTTCAAGTTGACACTAATAATAAATTTTTTCATATAAAATCAATCCAACGCTTTTTATTTTTTGTTAACCTTTACGCATATCATAAAAAATAGAATGAGTTTTTGCATCTTCTTTTGGGGATTTAAGTGCATCTCTTATTTAATCCTGAGTGCTCTCGAATTCATGTATGCAAATACGTAAACGTTATTGAAGATCACTTTGAAGGGCATTTTTCCATGATGACATTTTTGCTTGTCTCATTTGGACATTGCTTTGAAACTAAATTCTAAAATTTTCACTGATTCTCATGCCTTATAAAATGGGACATAATTCATTACAGAAGTAACTGCCTTTTGCTTAAATCACTAAACCAGTCAGGTGTTTAAATGTAAATGTACATACAAGTTAGTTTTCTCAAAAGATAATTATAAAGATAAATGAGAAAGAGTAACAATTCTTTTTCAATAATTCATTGAGGGAGAAGTCTGAAGAGCCGAGGTTTGCCTACCCCTGCTCTTCACTAAATCTAATTCCATATTTGATAATTTTGACAAGTTTGTCCTAGTCACGAATAATCAATTTAAATCAGCATAGCTACTGACTAAACCTCAAATATTTTTTTCTTCTAGCATTTGAAGAAGCTCGGCTGTTTTCAAATTTGAAATTTATGATATATAAGACTTTGTAGTTTAATTGATAAGAAAAATATTCCATTTCAATGCATAAAAACAGAAGAAAAATTTATTATAATATTTGCTAATTTCTTTATATGTTAATAAAGTCAGATATTGTTTTCAAATTTTAACATCTAATTTAAAGAATGAATTGAGTATCAATACCCTTTTCTTTTGTAGAATGCAATTTTAAACGATGTTTCATTCCCGACGAACTGTGCGTGATTGATAATTTATAATAATAACTTCATTCTTACTTTTTTACGAAATGTAAACGATTTTAAATGAATATTTTGGATGTTATGCACCCTCAAAAATGAAACTTTCAAATAAATTCTTCAAAATTTTACATGTTTCAAATAATGTATCGAAATTTTTGGGGCCGGTTTTAGTTTTCTATAATACTAAAACAAAACAGAATTTTAATATCTGAGTGCAAATCCACAGCTTAGATTTTATCTCAATATTAATTGAATTCCACAGTGTTTATGATGAAAATTACTCACACAAAACGAAAATAATTAATAACTTTTAACTTTTCCAGAACATTGCAATCTTATTCTGAACGCAAATATTGCCAACATATAACTAAGGAAACAGAAAACAGAAACGCATAGGAATACCTTTTGGAACAGTTTTCTGAAGCTCCTGGGATCGATTTTACGACAAGTAAACCTTTTAGATCACGAGAAGTGTTCTCCATTCACCTATTCATTCATTAAAGAAAGAACACAAAAGTGTTCACAAAAACTCTTGGTGTTCTCATCACGTGATCACATCGTTAGAATTTTGAAGAAATGCGTAAAACTGGTTACTTCCTTTTGCTCTATTCTGGCTGCTAGATTAAGTATTCTAATTTTCCTATTGCGTGCATTTAACGCACTGCTTAAAATGTGCGCTGAAAATATCTTTTTTTATTTCATGCCAGACATAAATTAATAATTTACCGTGTACTACATTCATTTCACCTCAGACAAAAATGTGCAAAATATTGCTACTGTTTCATCGAGAATTCAATGGATAGCAAGAGGACTATAATTTTGTTGTTAATGTTCTATCTGGTAAATGAAGAGCCCTTAGTATACGAATAAGTTTATTGATGACTAAACATAACTTCACAGCACTACACTCACACACACCAACATTAACACTATTTACAGGTTTTAAGAAGAAATATCGCTTTAAAGCGCACTGCCCAAAGCATCATGCCTTTTTTTCTCCCTTCATTCGATCCGTTCATCGATGTTCTCGTGTCTTAATTCAATGGCGCATTACATAAGTTTATTCTGGCAACCCTGAAGTCGCCAATTAAGTTCGAAGGCGCCAACAGCTACTTAATGTAATCACTGAGAATTCGTAATATTGGTATTGTATAGTATAAGTATCACATATATAATTTAAAAGAGTCTAAATCATGTTTTTATCTATTTTGCGTATGTTCAAGATTTTCTTGTGATAAACTTAAAACGTACTGATTAGAAAAGTAATCAAGTGTTTATTTTTACAAAGAATTTAAGTTAATAATGCACAATAAGAAAATTGAAGATTATAGGTTTTAAATGTAACGTACCTCTTTGCAAAAAAAGTATGTTTATGAAGTATTTTAATTAAGTGTTAAGTCACACTACAGAAATATATTTTAAAATATATTCAACAAAAATTAATCTTTGTTTAACGTGGAATGAGTGTTTTATTAACGTCGTCGCTTTATAAAGCTACTGGCGATGGACCTCGTAATTTTGAACGATTGTGAAGTTATGAGGACACCACCTGAACTGGTAAAACCCCTCTTCGAACGTCCACACCCCGCTAGGGGTAGGACTTTAATCCTCTACAACAGTGCTTCTCAACCTTTCAATATTTGTGACCTAACTTTCACATCTCGCCTTCATTCCCCATACAATAATAATGTATTGAATGCAATTATACTGTACATTGACGTAAAGCTAATATATGACTATGATTATAAACTGTAGTAAAAAAATATTTAAATAAGTATAGTATTTTGTATATAATCTTGTAGGTGACAATCCCTTGGAAGCCACTAGTAATTATTAAACTTGTCTTTAATTTAGAATTGATAAATTAACTATCAAATACATTGTGCAATACCCATACATTTATAATTATATCAATGTAAAAGTGTATTTTATTTGTATTACGTCAAAATGAATTTTGTTTTGCTTCTTTTCAGTAAAATAATAATTATTTTAAATTTTTTTATTGTCGAATTTTTATATGCTCCACCCCCTAAGTAGGGACGTCATGCCCCCTTAGGGAGTGTGCCCCACATTTTGAGAAACGCTGCTCTACAGATTTAGTGTGCATCGGCTTCTCTACACAACCTGTCTTCAGTGGCAGTAGAGCTCGAACGCAAGACACGCTGGCCAAGAGTCTGTAAACTTTACCATTAGGCTATGGCGCTACTGCGTAGCGCTGAAGAAATGGGGCTAACAAAAATTATCGAACTAATTAATGAACCGAAATACTTATTCATAATTCACACTATACATTATAATTAATTTTTCTATAAATACACTGGTGTAAGAAATTAAAAGAATTTGCAGACTTGATCGATAATCTCTAAAACTAAAGGACCGCTTTTAATGAAATTTGTTATGTACATACATTGATACAATACAAAACAAATAACCATTCAACAATTGCAATACACACGCATGATCGTGCTTAACACTCTTTGGAGTTGTGAAGTATGAAACAGCAGTTGCAGAATAAATAAAAGAAATAGGTTAAAATGGGGTATGGCCCCCTCTTACATCTATACAGGCCTCGCAGCATGATGTCAAACTTGAAATAAGGCAATTTATCAGTTCTTGTGGCAATTGGTCCCACTCGTTCAGCAATGCTGTTTTTATTTCCTAGTTGGTTCTCGGAAGGCGCTGTGAGTTGTAATTGCCCTCCCAGAGAGTCCCAGACATGCTCTAGAGCATAGGTTCTCAACGTGGGTGATAACGCCCCCTTGTGGGCATTTGAGGCTTTCAGGGGCGTTGAGATGGCACGGAGGGACTTGGGCAGATTAACCAAAAAAGACTAAAAAAACACGCTGATTTGTACTAACAAGAGTAAACTTTAATGATTTTTACTTTATGTTAATTGTATGTATTTAAATCGTTCCTTATCACATGTGTGAAAATTCACATATTTCGGTAGTACGGGAAATGGATGAAAAACTTTAAAAAGATTACATTACATCCAGACGTGCTTTAAATTGAATGATATATTGCATTTTAATTTCTGTAGTGCACGTGTTGTCTTTGTCTGTGAGCAATAGGAAACATATTTCGTCCACTGCATTCATTACGTATATTATCCAAGAAATATAATTAATTATGTTAACCAGGAATTAACATGATTTTTTAAAGGCTGAAACTGTCAGTTTATATTTTGTTTGAAAGCAATTGTTTGAAAGCAATAGTTTATTATTAATTACTTCGTATCATCAAACCCCTGCCTGTCTTTAAAACAGGCAATCTAAAAATCTTGTATTCCACTCTTTTAAATGAAGAAGAAATTCAGTAGCGTTTCAATACCAACAATATCCTACCTATGTGACTAAATATATAATATTACACATTTAAATATATTTGTGGCAATAGATATTTCAGATTCGCAAGTAAAAAAGTGGGTTTTTAGGGAAAAAAATTTAAAAATATATTCTATATATTAGTAATTGAATACATTTTAAAATTTAACTCTTGTTTTCACCATGTATTATGTACACTCTTATTTCTCTAGAGTGGGAGGGGGTGGTATAGAAATATTCAATAAAAAAGGGGTCGGTGTCGAAATATTTACTATAAAAGGGGGCGATATCGAAATATTTATTAGAAAAGAGGGCGCCAATTCAAAAAAGGTTGGGAACCTATGCTCTAGAGGGTTGGTCTGAAAACCTGGCTGGCAAATCCATACGGTAAATATCCTCACTCTCTAGAAATCCGTCGACCATAAGGGCTCGATGTGGTCTCGCGTTATCGTCCATTAAAATGAACTCAGGCCACATGCACCCTTGCAAAGAAGAACATAGGGCTCCAACACCTCATCCCTTTACCTCACACGAATCACAGAGCCTCTTTCAAAGATATGGAGAGGTGTACGGCCATCCAACATGATGCCTCTGCCCAGACCATTAATCCTCTTCCGCTATAATTGTCGATTTCGCGGGCATTGGAGGGTAGGTAGTGAGTCCCTGGTTCTCTCCATTTGAACGTACGGCGAGAATCTGTGTTTAGGTTAAAACGGGACTCATCGGTGAGCAGAACGGTCACCCATTGATCCATATTCCAATTTCTATGCTGTCTGCACCATACTAAAAGGACTCTCCTGTTCGTAGACGTGAACGGGACATAAAAAGGCAGGTCTTCTGGCAAACAACCCTTTCTCATGAAATCTTTTTGAAAGAGTCACCCCTGATACACGGGTTCTTGTGGCTGCATACAAGTAACGAGAGAGCTGAGAAACTGTAGTCCCTCTGTTACGCCTTGCTATAATCGACAAATGGCGATCTTCTCTGGCCGTCGTGACTCTTGGACGACCTCGCCCAGGCTTTCTCTCGATGTATCTTGCATCCTAGAACTGTTTTCCATAAGTTACACTCTACACTGGGCTTTAAATTGAACTCTCTACAAATCTGAACTTGACAATGGCCTACTTCTCTCGCCTCCCCACAATTCTCCACCTCATTCCATCATCTAAACTTTGGTAGCAAACTCATTTTTACGGTTTACAATTTTGAAATGAACCGATTGCTTCAACATAAAGCCAAGAAAATTGCCGAGGTGTGCTGGCGAACAAAATACGTCTTAATTTACTCGCGCTTATAAAGCCTGTTTTTCTGCTGGCTCCGTCTACACACACGTGTACGCTTACGTATTTACCGTACACGATTTGTATTTTTATCAGGAAGCAATGGTTTTTCATTCGGTTCATTTCTTTTCATGCAATTCGATTAAATATGTAAATTCTCTTAATTTATTTCATCTGTGTATTAGAACAGAATACTGTTTACATCATTTCCTGTTTATTTTGATGCATTTAGTATATGAAGATTACTTGATTTCACAGCAATTTAATAGATTTATTTTTTAATTAGTTAATTTTTTCTTTTCTTCTTTCTGCATCAGATATATATAACTGGGCGTGACGAGTGCTAGGGAATTCTGTAATTAGATCATATTTTCGAAGGTTGAAGTAATATGACTGGTATTGATAAGACAGTCAAGTTGACAGCTCTATTATCCAGATTATTTAAGACTTAGACACTTGAAACACACACACACAAAGATGGACGACACAAAGCACAAATAAGCTATACACGAGCCGCAGTTCGTCGGGACATGATGAATACAAAAGAGAGATTTTCCAGAGTCTAGGGTGTTTATGTAAAGCGGCAACTGGTAATCTTGGAGTTCATGTAACTTCCGTGGACGGAGACTATGGTGCAAAGATATCGTTCGATAGATTCTGATGTAATCTTATTTTTAAAAACGCTTGCTGTTAATGTTCAAGAGATACGGTTAAAATTATCCCGTTATGCATGTAAGCTTGTTAATCATTTACGCGTGAATCCTGAAGGTCAGGACCATTACAAATTAAAAAGCTGTTTAGAGAAATTTAAAAAGAATTAATACATATGTAAATGTTTTGAAAAAATATTGAATACTTCTTTTCTGTAAGAGTTATCAATCAAATAGTTTAGAATAAATTATTTAGAATTTTTTTCCCCCGGTATGGAAATATTATGAGTGAAATTTGTACAAGCGTTAACAAAAAGCGTTACGCTGTGATATACGCATGCACCAAGTTACTGTTAGAAGGAAGAATGACTCTACTTTTTCTTCTTTTGTTAAAATTACGATATTTTTTTTCCTACAGAAATCAGACAAAAAATAATTACAGAATCGGAAAGTTCGGTTATTTCGCCACAATACGGAGTAGATTTTTTTTACAAAATAACGAAATTTTGCATTTCTTATGATTTTTTTTCTTAAATGAGTCAATATTGATGCGTTTTTATGAAAAGAGTTTTTCAACCGCTCTATACGAACTTCTTATCATCATAATGTATCAAAATTCTGTGCTAAAAAAGTTCATACTTTGTTCTTATCGAATTAGTAATTTAAAATATGAAATGCGGAAAACTTTTTTTTTTGTGATTTTTCAAATAATACTCAAAATTTAACTAAACATTTAATAACGTCCTTATTTATAAAAAAACGAACTTTTTTTCCAAGTGTCAAACGTTGTTTTCCGTCTTTTGTTCCGAGACTGAAAACATTGCTTAAATATTACAGATTTTAAAAGAGTTTTGATATTTTTCGTCTAATACCCTTTTTACAAAAAATCATTTAAGAAATTTCTTTCTTTCAATTTTTGTTTAAAAATTACCGTTATTTGTTATCTATAAGGAAAATTTGGAGAGTATATTTTAAAAAATTAGCCCTAAAAAAATTAAAACTTTAAAAAAAAATTCGCAAACTACATTTACTAGCGCTTTTCTTTTTAGCGTAAATGGCGTCGAAAACCGGTTTTCGAGCCAAGCGTCACTTCATGCCTTAGCTCTTTTGACAAAGAAGTTGACTATAACAACTGAAAATCACCGAATTTCTGTTCAGTATGTATTTATTACTGCTTTGTGCGTTGAATAGCAAAGTAACAAAGCATGATTATCAAAAATAAACTTTATTTCAAAAACACAACCAATATACTCCGTTAGAATATTCCCTTTGTAGCGGCATCTTCAGAAGTTAGTAACAGCCTTCGGACAGAGGTGATTGCGTTTACTAGGCTTTCTACTGTTCATTTTACCACAATTGATCAGATTATGATCGATAAAATGAATGGAAGGTATATGATTCTGTTTTCTCTCAACTGCCAAAGTCTCTGGGCACATGCACGGAACATTCATGGTAATTATTGTGCAAAAAGCACACATTTTGATGTTATCAGAAACATGGTTTCGCAATGAGGAATTAGTTGAAATTGAAAATTTTAAACGCATAACATAGTATAAACGACCAAGTATTAATCGTGGGGACGGGGTCGCCATTTATCAAAATGTGCAGGATTCACAACATAAGTTTATTGGTAATCATTATGATTTTGTGAGAAGAAATACCCAGTACATTAATCAAACTATACCTAATTTGGGAGATATATGTGCCACGAGATGCTCTTTATCTAACGGTAACCCCTTTATTGTCGTCACAGTTTATAT
>BMAO01030472.1:0-27326 GCA_019973975.1 Trichonephila clavata
GAATTAAATTATAGCCGAGAAATTACAATAACCAGACTAAGGACAAAACATTTTAAGGGCATGAAGATTCTGCCTGATGGATCCAGATCATATGTGGAATGCAGGCAAGCAACTGGATCCCAAACATCTTTTTAACTGTCCTTCCATTGTTAGTGCCCTTTTTAAAATAGACAATGACTACAGCATGGACATCCTATACTCGGATCGTGCCATGGATGTTGCCACGGCAGTGATTCACGCCTTTGGCAATATTTGACTCTCTCTCGTTTCTATATCTTTATTTTGTTATATACACTTTTGCACTTTGTCATACACGACAACAACAACAGATAGTTTTCTTTAATACAATGCAAGTGCCATCTGTTTTCCAAAATATTATTTATTTTTGTGAATATATCTCATGATTATTTTTCAAACCTCAATTTAATCTGCAATTAATTTAGTTAATGAAAAATAATTTACTATATTATAAAATAAATATGACTGAAAAAGCCAAATATATTGGATTTTCTAACTTTCATTAAAATATCTACATTTTTGCTTTGCGTGAAGAAAAATCAAAGCATAAAATATTAGAAAAATAACCTAAATTTTTATATAACATGTAAACTAATTCAACTAGATTTAAATTCTATTCTTTTTTCTAAAGAATTAAGTAATATGTCAACTTATTAAGTAGTTTTTTAAAAGTACCTTCTAAGAATAACTTTCTCAATATAATATAATGTATATTATTAATATTGTATTAATACAACATTTAAGCTATTTTTTTCAACACACACATTACAATGTATTGAAATCAAATATAATCACCAGGATATCATATTTTAATTGCATATTTATGCCAATAGTTAAATGATTAAACTAAAGTAATCTTGTCGTGTAGATGAGTTAGTCGCGAATAATATATGGAATAAATAAAAATATTTTTTAGAATAGATTCATCTCTTTAAAATGATTAAAGATGACAGAAGAAAACTATTCTCGATCGTAAGTTTTTTATTCGTGTTCTTTTATCATTCGTGTTCTTACATCGGCCGCAATATTGACAACTCTCTTGTTGCCAGATCACAAAAACTAAATTTACAAAAACAAAGATAATACATAAATAGAGATGCAATATTACTCCTTCCCCAGTAATATAGTTACGATACAATATGCAATAAAAGTAGTAAAATTTTTAATTGACATGCAATACATCTACCAGAGAGTGCAGTTGTTGTTTGGACATCTTTTTCCAGCAAATCTGGTGGCTGTTTTTCAATTTTTGTTTGCACAATCAGTTTTTTGTCAGGTGGAGTTGGTGCACGTTCCGATTGTTTGAGATGATCAGGATTATCACCATCAGTTAACAACAAATATGCAGGTTTTAATCTGTCTACAGATATATTGATGTTCTTGCCTTTAATTGTCACAGTAAAATATTTGTCGTATCTTTTTGCCACTGGGAACGGTCCATCGTAAGGAGGTTCAAGTGTTTTTTTTACTCTGTCGACGCGAATGAACACGTGTGTACTGGTATGCAAGTCTTTATGGACAAAGTGTTTTTGAGAAGGTTGTCGGCAAGTTTTCAGTGGTTGTAATTGATCCATTTGTTTCTGTAATTTTTCCGCAAACGTATCTGTATCCAAGATGTTTTTCGGTTTCTCGAAAAATTATCCTGGTAATCGGATAGTTTGTCCGTAAACCATTTGTGCAATGGTGTAATTTGTGTCACCACGTAGAGCCGATTGTAATCCTAACAATACCGTTGGTAAAGTCTGTGTCCATTTGATGGTGTTATGAGCTTTGATTGCCCCTTTTAAGGTCCTAATGTAACCTTTCCCATTGCCTTGAGGGTGATAGGAAGTTGTATGAGCTACTTTAGCTCCACAAAGAGCAGCTAATAGCTCTGGGATTCAAATTGCCTTCCTTGATCTGTAGTTATTTTCACAGGTACTCCAAATCTGCAAACCCAGTGTTCATAAAAGACTTTGCTAGCTGCCTCTGCTTTACAATCAGGCAAGGGAACTGCTTCCATCCAACACGAAAAACGGTCAATACAGGTCATGCAAAATGTCATGCCTTGCGAGGGTGGAAGTGGACCAATTAAATCAATGTGTATCACACTAAATCTAGCATCAGGTACTTCAAATTCTCCAAATTTTGATTTAGTATGTCTGTGGACTTACCATTTTTGACAGGGGATACATGTTCTTGCCCATAATCTTATTTCTTTTTTCATATTTGGCCAGATAATTTTTCAGTCATTAGTTTAATAGTTGATCTAATTCCAGGGTGTGAAAAACTATGAATTTGTTGAAATATTTGTTGCCGAAACTGTTTTGGAATGTAGGGTCTTATATTGGGTGTGGAAATATCACACCAGAGTGATTTTCCTGATGGTAATGTGCATGACTTGAATTTTATAGAAGAGTTGGTCTTCATTAACTGTTGCAATTCTATATCTTGGATTTGTTCATCTGCTATTTCATCATAGTCGATTATTGTAATTGTTTCGATTCTTGAAAATGCATCTGCAACTATATTATCTTCTCCTATAAGTTATATTTGTTGTAAATTCAGAAATGTATTGAAGTTGTCGTAGTTGCCTTGGGGATGCTTTATCAGGTTTTTGTAAAAATGCGTAGGTTAAAGGCTTGTGATCTGTATATACTGTAAATTTTCTTCCTTCTAGCAAATGTTTAAAATATTTAATGGAAAGATAAATACCTAGAAGTTCACAATCGTATGGGCTATAATTTTGTTGTGTAGGGTTTAGTTTTTTTGAATAAAATCCAATCGGCTTCCATGTATCATTTTAAAATTGTTGTAGAACTGAACCTATAGCAGTATCACTGGCATCTGTGAATAATGTATGAGGTAAATCGGGATTTGGAAATGATAACAGCGCTGTATTGCTCAAGTCATTTTTACAATTTTCGAACTGTTTTTCGGCTTCTTCTGTCCACTGTATTTTTCCCTTGTCTCTTTTTTGTGGCTCCTTTTAAATAATCATGTAATAAGGCTTGGTTTTTCGCAGCATCTTTTAAGTATCTTCTGTAGAAATTTATCATTCCTCAGAAAATACGAAGATCATGTAGAGTTTCAGGTTTTTTATAATTTGTAATGGCTTTGACTTTTTCTGGGAGAGGTTTAGAACCTTCTTCCGAAATAAGATATCCTAGAAATTCATCTTCTTCAACTCCGAACACAGATTTGGAAATATTTATTTTTAATCCATAAGTGTTTAAACGTTCAAAAACTATTTTTAAATGATCTTCATGTTGCATTTCATTAGTTGACGCAATAAGAATATCATCTAAATAAGGGAATGCAAAATCTAATCCTCTAAAAACTTCATGTACGAATCTTTGGAATGTGGCAGGAGCATTTTTGAAGCCAAAACTCATTACGTTAAATTCGTATAGACCAAATGGTGTTATAATTGCAGTTTTACATTTATCTTCTTCCGCGATAGGTATTTGATAATAGGCTTTAATTAAATCTATTTTAGAAAATATTGTAGTGTTTTTTAAAATATGGTGGAAATCTTCTATTCATGGTATTGGGTATCTATCAGGAAATGTTTGAGCATTAAGTTGTCTATTGTCTCCACATGGACAGAATGTTCCATCTTTCTTGGTTACAAGATGCAATGGACTGGCCCATTGTGAGCTAGATGGACGAATATTTTGGTTATCAAGCATAAATTTAAATTCTTCCTTAGCTATTGCTAGACGTTTAGAATCAAGTTGTCGTGCTTTAGAATGAATTGGTTGGCCTTTTTTTTCTATGAAATGTTTGACATCATGTTTCACTTGAGTAGGTAGAATATTAGGCTTAGTCAATTCAGGATATTGTAAAAGTAAATTAGAAAATTTCTCACCTTGATTTAAAGTTGTAACATTAAGATCATTTGTGATGGAGAAAATTTCACGAGAATACTGAGTTGTGTTACTCCATCAATTAATCTTATTTGTTGATATCAATCAATAAATTAAATTTGTGTAGAAAATCAGCTCCCAAGATTCCTTAACTAGCTCTTGCAATTATAAATGGAAATAAAAATTCTCTGCGCAGTCCCAAATCAATCTTTAGCACTTTAATTCCATAGGTTGGAATTTCTGTCCCATTTGCTGCAAATAATTTATAATCAGATGGTTGTTTATTTTTAGATGTGGCTGGTATTATTGAACAATCAGCTCTACTATCTACCAAAAAGTGCAAATTTGTCGTTCGATCGTTAACGAATAATCGAAATTCGCGACAGGCTTTATAATGTTCTGCAGCAGAATTTGTCGCAATATTTACTGCAGATTGAAGTTTTCCGTATTTCTATTCCATGCACAAGGCGGACTGCATTTTTCAGGTTTGCATCGCGCACCGAAATGGAAGTGAAAATAGCAATATTTTCCTTTGGGATCGAAGCGTTTTCGAGATCGACTTCCAGTTTTATTTCGTGTTTGACTGGAATTTCAAAATTCGCTTCTTGATTTTCTTCTGTTGATGTAGAATTCTGGAATCTGTTTTTCCAAAAGGCTTACTTTCTCAAGAATATTTTTCATAGCAGAATTATCTGCAGTAGCAGAATAAATTTCTGGCGATGAATTTATTTCAAAAATTTTATCTGCCATAACAGACAAATTTTCTGAATTTTCCGAACTAACAAGTAAAATATTTTTGATGGAGTCCGGTAATTTATCTAGCCATAAATATTTTTGATGGAGTCCGGTAATTTATCTAGCCATAAAGTCCTTAAAACTTTTTGTGTGATATTATCTCCAGCCAACTATTTCATTTCCCTCAAAAGTTGACTGGGTTTCATGTCACCTAATGAAATTCCAGTAAGCAATTTTTTAATGCTTTTTTCTTCACTTCTTTTAAAAGTACTTAAAAGTCTACTTTTAGCACAAGAATATTTATTCTTCTCATTACTTTGAATTATATTCCATATATTTTCAATAAATTTTGGATCTAATTGAACTACAATGTAATTAAATTTAGTTTCTTCTTGATTTATATTAGCAATAGAAAACTGAGCCTCAACTTGGAAAAACCATATTTCAGGCTTTTCTTCCCAAAAAGGAGGAATTTTTACGCTTACCTTATTAGCTTCAAATTTTTGCTCGTTTGAATTCGCGACAGCCATTTCGTTATTCTCATCCATTATATTTTGAATATCTTTGGGTCAACAGTTTGTAGATGAGTTAGTCGCGATTAATATATGGAATAAATAAAAATATTTTTCAGAATTGATTCATCTCTTTAAAATGATTAAAAATGAAAGAAGAAAACTATTCTCGATCGTAAGCTTTTTATTCGTGTTATTTCATCATTCGTGTTCTTACATCGGCCGCAATATTGACAACTCTCTTGTTGCCAGATCACAAAAACTAAATTTACAAAAACAAAGATAATACATAAATAGAAATGCAACAGTCGTAACAAATGCTATCAATATTTTGCAAAATTATATGTCGCATTTAAAAAAAATTATTTTCAGTCATGTTTAATTAAAATAGTATTTTAATGTAGAAATACATTGGAAAATAACATATTTAAAAATTATGGGCGTTATAAGTTTTTGTTTTATGCAAAATGAGCAGATTAAGTCTGTTATGTACATTCAATTCAGTCTCCATTTAAGAAAACAATAAGTATAAAAGGGTTGATTACAGAAAACTGAAAAACCAATTAAATAATTAAAATAACAAGAAAGATAATAAATCAATTAATAAAATAACGTAAAAAATAACAAGAAATGAAAAATAAAAATTATCCAAAATGTAAATAAAATGCAATAAGAACTTCAACAAAAATCATTCGACTAATACAGCAATACAAAAATAGTATAGAACTATTCAATTATTTTAGTTTCCATATTACACAACAGATGGCGCTAGCATTGTATTAAAAACTAACCAGGTGCATATAGCGCTGTCTTGATCCACTCCTTGCAGAAGTTGATGTGCTGTAGCGCCACCTGGTGGGGAGCTGCATCAAAGAGAAAAGCACAAAAACCTTCTCCACACAAAAAAATACATACGCGTGCCAATTTTCGTAATGATCGTTGGAACGGTATTGGAGTGAAGCCATTTTAAAAAAAACATTCATTAAAATAGAGAGAGATTACATGAAATTTAATTAAATTGACTTTAAAGAAGTATTTTATTTGATTTTGAAATAAAAAAAATTTAAAAACTGAATTCGAGATAGTTTAAACTACTCTCTGCTCAGGCTGTGCCAATACCTTCAGAAAACATCAAAGTTCCAGAAACTCTAAATATAAAAGGAAATGTATCACAGCGTAGCGAGAGTTTCCAAGCAGATAATTTCGCCAATAAATATTATATATATATATATATATATATATATGTGTGTGTGTAATAATTCCCACTAATATAATTCTTTTAAATACCTTTTAATTATTTAGTCCATCCCTTCAGCACCAACGTATTAGTAATAAGTTAAGCCAGCCGCCTAACGGCAGTATTTTAAACTACCTCTAGCTACCCACTCAGATCATGTGATTTGAGACGCCTATAAATAGCGAGATTCCTGGAGACCAACTCCTTTTTTTTCGCTTCTGTATTTTGTCTGCGTAAACATGTAGCCGGCTGCAGCTTATTGTGCATTCGTTTTCTTTGTTATGTGTCGTCCTTGTGATGTTTTATGTGTTTAAGATGTGGAATAAATAGTTTTAATTAATCACCGGAATGCCTCGTCAATCCCAGCCAAAGAAACCATCAACAATAGCGATCATATTATTAAGAATACATTTCAACGGCCACGTCGATTACGTATATATATATATATATATATATATATATATATAAGTCTGCAGGATCGTTAGTTGCGTGGGAAAGAAATTAAGTTCAACACGCGGGGATTCCCCGCTTTTTCTTACTCCGTGTAAAGAAAATGCCTGTTCATTTGTGCGCGTTTTTTAATGAAAAGAAATCTTCCTACAAAATTTAATGAGTTCACGAGATGTGTTTTAGGTAAATTGAAAATTTGTGAGAAGGTGCAACACCAGCTGTAAAAGAAAAAAGTTTTATATCATCAACATGTTAAAAAAAAAAATCAGTCTACAATTCATCCAACAATTCCGGTTCAAATGAAAAAATAAATAAATCTTTCTAACCTTGAAGTGCGCGAGATGTGTGTTTTGGTAAAATTAAAAGTTATGTGAAAGAAGAAAAAGTTTTTATTATCAGTGTGTTGAGAGCCAGATTGGATTACATCTTTAGTGCTACAAGTGTATGTTTTCATATTATTGGTTTTTAATAATTTATTTTAAAATGTTTTGGAAAAATATTGTAATTAGTATGCATAATAATTTGAAAGCAAATTTAAAGTGTTATTTCTAACATTCTACTTTGAATGATTTTAATTTATGGTTTATTCTAATGTTTTTTCAATATTGTGTAACAAATTAGTTTCATTTTTCGATTGTATTACTTGATTGGGCAGTCAACTCTACATATATATTATTGTGAATGTTATTACCATTTTTAAAACGTTTCCAGGGATCTTGGCTTTACTTTTTGAAGTTTCGGGTTTAATTTACTTAATGCTATATTTTGTTTTAAAGATAAAATGCATATATTTCATAATGATTATATTTGAATTTGATATTTAACATGAGAATTGATAACATTACAGTGATTTACTGAATCAATACCAAACATTTGATATTTTTATTTTGAGACTTTTATGTTGAGATACTATTTGATATGTGTTTAATGTGGTTGTAAGAATTTTTGGTTAATATAAGATTTACTTTATTAGAATGAACAATTTATTTGATATGAAAATGAACAACTTTAATGTGTATGAAATAATAATGGTTTTGAGAGCACTTAGGCTGAGAAAATATTAATAAATTAATAAGCAAATGTTTATATTTAGAAGAAGTAATAAGGGTTTTGTGTGTAAGGATTGTGCATAGTGAGTACCTTAAGGGAATACACCTTTGATTGTCAATATACTATTGCCTCCGAACTTATACCTTTGTCATATAAAAAGTAATACATAAAAGAAAGTTATAAATAGTTAAAAAAATCTCTTTGGTCGACTTGCAATTTCCAGTCTTGGGATATTTGTTTTTGAAGTTATTGTGCACTATTTACACGATAAGAAGGAAAACTTGTCTTAAAGATTGTGCAAGGCGTGGGTCATCCTAATTTGTTTCTTTTCAGCCTCTTTTCACCCTCAGTGCTCCTATATGCAATTTTAGATCTGTTTAAAAAACAAAACAAAAAAGAAAGTTTATGTTTCAATTTTTTTTCTGTGTTTTAAAAATGTATTTTTGTGAATTCATATTAAAAAGGTGGTACAAAACTGCTTCCAAACCATCATCTCCAAGCAGTATTTGCGACAGACAATTCCTTTTACATACTATTCTTTTAAAACCCAATATTGTGACTACTTCCATTTCAATATATGACTCACCTTTAAACTCTGCTTCCCAGTGCATAGGGAAGCCTGTTGGTGTTTCACATATCCCATACGAGATACAACATCCTTCTACTGAGGTCTCTGGCCTAGCATATTTACATCTTCAAGTGTCCGGACACGTCTCAACCTTGCAAAGTCTAGCTAACTAGGACAAGGCAACTAGAAAGAACTAACTTCATTTGTTTCAACTAATACTTTCACAGGATGTGTGTCATTTACAATTATTTTTAAAATTTATTTTCGGTTTTTATATTATTTTTGGTATTTAATAATCTTATTTTGATATTTTTGTATTGTACAATTTTATATTTATAATTTATTAATGCATATTTTTGTTTCATACTTTTATAACCACATACTCTCCTTGTTCCAAATCATTTTCATGTGTTAAAGTGAAGGGAAAGTTAAAAATAAATATTAATCTAAATTTAAATTTTAAAATTAATATCTCTGTAGGATACGGGTGTGTACTAAGGGCCCCAGCGCACACAGGTGCCTTGCGGGGGGGGGGGAATGTAATAATTCCCACTAATATAATTCTTTTAAATACCTTTTAATTATTTAGTCCATCCCTTCAGCACCAACGTTTTAGTAATAAGTTAAGCCAGCCGCCTAATGGCAGTATTTTAAACTACCTCTAGCTACCCACTCAGATCATGTGATTTGAGACGCCTATAAATAGCGAGATTCCTGGAGACCAACTCCCTTTTTTTCGCTTCTGTATTTTGTCTGCGTAAACATGTAGCCGGCTGCAGCTCATTGTGCATTCGTTTTCTTTGTTATGTGTCGTCCTTGTGATGTTTTATGTGTTTAAGATGTGGAATAAATAGTTTTAATTAATCACCGGAATGCCTCGTCAATCCCAGTCAAAGAAACCACCAACAATAGCAATCATATTATTAAGAAGACATTTCAACGGCCACGTTGATTACATATATATATGTATATATATATATATATATAATATATATATATATATATATATATATATATATATATATAATATATATATATATATATATATATATATATATATATGGGAATCTAACCGAAATCTTCCGAAAAAGTTAGATTCTTCAGATGGCGGGATTTTTATTTGGCAGGGTATATGTGTGTCTAGGGGTTTTTTAGGATTAACGGGTTATAACTTTTAGAAATAAATTAGACAATATAGAATAAAGAAACTAAATAATTTTATTATGAACTATAGGAGAGTATTTACACGGGGAATATTATACAGAAAAGAAATTAAGACATGCAATCATTTAAAAGTACAGTAACATTAATATAGGAAAGATAGATAATTCCTTTTAGGAGGACGTTAACGATTAAATGAAACTCATTATTGGATGCGTAGGTGACTTACCGCCAGTTGTGGCGAAGAAACGCGGACGCGCTGATACGATGTTTAGTCGTCGGTAGTTAGAGGGCCTCTGAGGAAAAATTGGAAGTATGAATAAGAAGATTTAAAATTGAAATGGAGAGAGAAAATGAAAATTTGAAACGGGAGATCGAGAGTCAGAAAAAGAAAAGAACTGTACTCAGGCAGTTGACGACAAAATTATTGTCAAAAATCGAAACTAATTTATCCGCTGATGGAGAACAGAAAGAAATATTGGAGGACTTGAAAGTTCAACTTGAATTTAAAATGTCGGAATTGAGATCTTTAGATGAAAAGATAGAAAACCATGTTCCTGAATCAGAGTTCGAGAACGAGATTACTTCTTCTCAAGAGTATCAAGAAAAAATTGTGACCGTTTAAGGAAAAATTCAAAGATTATTGAATAGGAAACTGAATTCTGAAAGACGTAGCGAAGCTGATAATAATGAAATTAAAGAAACTGTTATTGTGAAAAGTTCGGAAAACAGAACGATGAATCTTCCTCGTCTTCAAATTGAAACATTCTATGGTGATTCCTGTAAATGGCTGGACTTTTGGAACCAGTTTGAAACCACAATTCATGGCAACGATGATCTGAGAAAAACGGAAAAATTTGCATACCTGAAATCCTTACTCGGAGGAAATGCTTTATCTTCAATTTCTGGTTTCGCAATTAGTGATCAAAATTATGACTCTTCAATTGAAATTCTAAAAGAACGCTTTGGAAGAACTGATATTGTGATTAGTTCTCACATGAATAAGCTTTTAGCTATAGAACCAATTCGAAATATTTCGTATCTTAAAGGACTGCGTAAATTATACGATGAATGCGAAATACAAATAAGAAGTTTGAATTCTTTAAATGTAACATCTGGAAGTTATGGAAATTTGTTATGCCCGATAATCTTATAAAAGATCCCAGAAGAACTAAATTTAGAATTTCACCGGTATCGGAAAACAGATACGGAATTCCAAATAGAAGAATTAATGGACTTTTTGAAACGAGAAGTGAATTGCCGAGAAGCTGCAAATTTAGTGAATAAAAACAATCAACGTCAAGAATTTCCGAAGCAAGAGCAGAGTAAAAGATTTTTTTTTATTTATAGAAATAAACCTACTGGTACAGCGTCTGCACTATCAACAATAAATAGTAAGTGTATTTTTTGTCATCAAGATGATCATTTCAAATACAATTGCAATTCTGTAAATAGTATTCAAAAACGTGAATTTCTTCTAAAAACTGGTCGCTGTTATTTATGTTTTGGTCAAAAGCATAGATCTACGGACTGTAAGAGTAAATCTAATTGTGTTAAATGTCGTGGAAAACATCACGAATCTATCTGCTTTCAACATGAGCTAAATTCCGGAAAAAGAGAAGAAAAAGAACAAAACGAAACCATTTCAGTTAGTCAGAACAATTCTTCTAGAAATGAATCGAGTGTCATATTACAAACTGTAAATGATTTAGCTATTGGCAGAGAAAAAAAATGCTTCGTAAAATGTTTATTGGATGCTGGGTCACAAATATCAACAATTCGTGAAGATTTATCAAGATCATTAAATTTACAAGTAAAAGGTGAAAGAGAATTGAATATTTATACTTTCGGAGAAAAAAATTGCAAACGAAACAAGTGTAAAATCGCAGAAGTAACTTTGAGAAACATAAATAATCCTGAAAAGAAAATAACCTTGGAATTAATTGGAAGTCCCAATAATCACTACAGCTGAAATCAGAGTTCCAGAAGAAAAAATAAAACAACTTAGGCACCAGGGAATTTGTTTGATTGAGCCTAGTGTTGAAAAATGCGAACCGGAAATCGGAATATTAATAGGCACCGATGTGTGTGGTCTATTTCAAGCAGTGAAATAAAACGAATAAATAAAAGTTGCGTAGCTATTGAGACAGCCTTTGGTTGGTGCTTGTCTGGAACATTTCGCAATGAGGAACATGTGCCCCACATCCCTTACATGTGGATTTATGAATGTTACTTCACAGCTGACTGTTGACCTTGATAAGAGTGTTAAATCTTTCTGGGAGCTGGAATCTATTGGAATGAACGAAACGAATGACTCATCAAGTGAAAGTGAAAAAGCTCTCCAGATCTTTGATTCTTCGATTATACTAAAAGAAAAACGTTACGAAATTTCACTTCCTTGGAAAGAAGAAAATGTTAAATTGAAGGAAAATTTTTATGTTGATGACTGTATTTGCAGTGTGGATTCTGATGATGAGGCTCGCCAAGTGTATCATGAAGCTAAATTAATTTTGTGTGAAGCATCCATGAATTTAACCAAATGGAAAACCAACTCTAACGCATTAAAAGAGGAGATTGAAACCGTAACCAGCAAAGAGGTGAAACTTGGATTTCCTGATTCTTCTTCAAAAGTATTAGGACTTAAATACAACTCTTCAAAAGATTTATTTATCTTTTCACCAGAAACTATTGTTGAAGCTTCCCATTCTAATGAACCTACTAAAAGAACTGTTCTTCAGATTTCTTCAAAGTTGTTCGATCCTATTTGTTTTTTGTCGCCATATTCTATCCAAGCCAAATTCCTTTTCCAAAAATTGTGGATTGATGGAATGGACTGGGATAAAAATATACCAGAAAATATGAAAACAATGTGGAAAAATTGGTGTCAAAACTTGCAAAACTTAGCTGACTTTGAGGTATCACGTTGGTACTTCAAAAACTGATGAAATCCCCCATGATGTGGAACTTCATGTGTTTTGTGACCTATCCCAAGTTAAATATTGTGTAGTTTGATATGTGTGTATTAGTTTTGTGTGAATGCCAACAGATAGCGCTGTGTAAATTGTTGCACTGTTATGTAATATCAAGAGAGACCATCTGTGACACAAGAATTTTCTACAAACAATTAAAAGTGCATGAGTTTTGTAGCTTTGAAAATAGTATATGTAATTATATCAACATTTACTCAATATAGATATATTTTTTATTTAGTTTTCCTGTTATATATTATTTGATATTATTTTATTTTTTTTGCCCAATTGTAATTGACATGGAATGAAATTGGCTTTCTTAAAATCAACAGATTTGTGAAATAATCCAATGTGTATATTTTTTTTTGATGAGATTGCATTGCTGTGAACTAATAAAAAAATATTTCATTCAGTAAGCGAGGATTTCAGATATTTAATTAAATCTTTTGATAAATATATGTTTGTAACGTACATCTGTCACATTTTTTTTATATTCAGGTGTGCACCCAGCAAAAAAGAATGATAAACACTGGTCACATTGTGTTGAGCTTATTAACTCTTTCATCCTTGGTGGTACATATGTTGTACCACAAGTTCTTATTTGTTTATTGTGTGGTGGTTCCTAAAATGTTTAAAAGCCTCAGAAATTAATGCTAGGGGTTACATTCTCTGAACCACCACAGAGGTCAAATCCTAGCAGTTACTCAAGTTTCCAACAGATATCAGAAGCCAATTATATGTAATGGGTTTATGTAGTAGTTCATTTTTTGATCAGCTGTGAGTCTGTTGAGTGTTTTTTTTGGAAGTGATTGTGTTGTGTATTTTTATGTGTAAACTAGCTTTTACCCACGGCTCCGCTCGCGTTGATGTCTTTAAAAAACTGTCCAAGTCGTAATTACACTGCTGGCCACCGTAAATGCAACACCCTGAAGGAAGCACGTAAATAACATGAAATTTACAGCATGCAATAGCGGAGGTGAGATATGCAGATGATTACAATTTCAGCGCAGACACACATCACGCACGCCTGTGGCGCCACCTCAAAGCGCTATTTAAGACAAGAAGATTTCGACGATTTCAAGTTCAGCAATTGTGGTTTTTTCAAAAAACGATCAGTTATGTCTCGTAGAAAACAGCGATCAGCTTTTGATCAAGTAATCCGAGTTCGACAGAGGAAGGATAGTGGCCTACCGAGATTTTGGATTGTGGGATTTTTTTTATTGCTTGACTGGAACAAATAAAATTTTAAAATTCTAAAATTGAGCTTAGTTTAAAAAAACTGAAAACGTAATTTATTATAAAAATTAACAACAAAAAATCAATTACTTAAAGTATTAATATTTTTAAAAATCGAAAGTATCTACGTTTAATGTATAAATTAAATGTAAAAAAACTTTTTTAAGAACAAGCTTTTATTTAAACGCGCTAAAAAGAATAAAATAAACTTTTCCTTTAAAACTTTTTTTACTATCAACTTATAACGTCATTACACAATTTATATGATATAAAAGCTTGTCGCAATATTTAAGTACTCATATTTACTTAGTTTGAATTTTTAAAAACCAAAATCAATCAGGTCAAGTTATTTATTTTACTTGTTTATCTACACAGGTAAATCTCGCGACAAGCTTTTATATCATATAAATTGTGTAATGACGTTATAAGTTGATAGTAAAAAAAGTTTTAAAGGAAAAGTTTATTTTATTCTTTTTAGAGCGTTTAAATAAAAGCTTGTTCTTAAAAAAGATTTTTTACTTTTAATTTTTTTACTTTTTAGTTATCGCTGGACAGATTTCTCAGCCTGTTCAACTCATTCAACGCTGGTTCACCATCCCTGATTTAGCTAAATCAATTCTCGCAAAGAGGGTATTAGACGAAAAACACATTTTTTTTTAATCCGTAATTTTGTCAATCTTCGTGCAGATCTTGGGTAATTTTGTTCTACACACGAAAAAAGATTTCGTGAAATTATCTTAATAAATGACGAAGTTATTAAATGTTTAATTAAAATTTGGACTATTTTTTGAAAAATCTTAAAGAATATATTATTTATTTACTTCTATATTTTATTTGAAATATTTTGAAGGTAAGGGATATATTTCTCTAACATATTAGAAGAAAAATCTAGTTATTTATTAAAAAACTTCTAAAGGCATTTAAATATTTGTATTAATCAATAAAATGCTTGAGACTCAAAACACATTTTGTAATCAAAAAAGAAAGTTTTATCAAATAATGATAATTTTTTGCTGGACATTGAATATCTTCTACGTAAGAATCTATTTTTTTAAATTGCTCAGATCATCTTTAGAAACTTGATTTTGAAAAAACCAATAATTAAATTCAAATAAAATTAACAGATTCTATTTGTAATTAAATTTAAGGACACATGTCGTAGTGTGTGTTTAGATTACTGGTGATAAAATGAGGTATATTTAAATTACTTGTAGGCTTAAAATTAGAAAATTTCTTTAAAAAATTCCTTCATTTTATTATAAAATTATTTTTTTTAATCGAAAATATGTTGCATTTCTAGATAATATTTTTCTCTTATTGTTTTCCAAGCGGATTCCTTTTTGATGGGTAAGATAAATAAAAAAAATGATCTTTCCGATTCTGTAATTATTTTTTGTCTGAGTTTCATAGATTAAAGTTAGATAAATTATTTAAAGAATTTCTTCAATACTCCATCTCAGTTTAACTTGTCAGCGTTGAGAAAGGCAATGTACGAATCTACTTGAAAAATAGCTCTACTTTTATGTTTTGAATTTAAATCCAAGAAAATAGATAGAAATTTGTAAAAAAAATGCATACATTGTAGAAATTAGATTATTTTTACGTTGTAGAAATGTAATTATTTTAGTACTTAGTACTTTTAGTTAAGTGTATTTAAGTACTTTGTTCTTTATCCATGATTGTATTCATTGATAAATATTTCTTCATCACCCCTTCCCCGCACGTCGTTTAAATTTTCAATGTTGATTTTATGGACAATGACATTATATAGTCGAGAAGCATCGAAATTTTGCATAAACATAACTGGTACATTTATTTTTAATTGAAGTTTATATGTGGGTGCACCCGAAAGTTCAAGCGAATTTATGAACTCCGTGGGATATGAAGTACTTCGTGTTTTGTATCCATGGTTGTATCCATTAATAAATATTCCTTCATTTTCCCCACACGTCTAAAATTTCAGTGTTGATTTTATTGACAAAGTCATTTTTAGGCGCCAATATTGATCTTGCGCGCAACCACTGATCCCAATTTAAATTTTGTTGCAAGCCCGGGTAAATTTGAGCAATAAGATTTACATCATTTTCTTCTATATTACAAAATTCTCTGGAACTAAAATATAACCTCCAGCATTTGCGTCCTAACATCCATAACCGATTTTCAATTGCGTCTCTGCATAATGTTCTGAATTTACGTCATTATGAAGATGCTCTCTCATATTTATTTTATGACTGAATTTTTCAAGTACCTCCTCCTATAAATAATAATAAATCCTATAAATAAAGTGCCATTCTGCCTATAATATCTGTACTTTCTCGTAAATCCTGAAGAGTCCGATTTAACGCTCCTATAGCTTTCTTGTGAGACATCGTACTTTCACCTCACACTAAAAGCTTACATTGTGGAAGCATCCTGCCTTGAGAGCTATTTTTTTCTGAAATTTCAGATAAGTGAATCTTTAAATGCAAGATTAAGCGATAATTTTAAAACGGAATGTGCAGTACGACCGTTGGTCAGTAAAATCGCGGCTATACCAGAAGAAGCCATAGCAACTGCTATCTTCTAGGTTTTTCTGATGGCCATTAATAATAAGTTTAGCAAAAACGTTTTTTCTGTTCCTCCAGGGGCTTCGAGAAAAAAGAGTGCACCACTGCCGGATTCTATTTTGCGTTACACTTCTTGGAAAACGTGATTTTGTTCTGGAGTTAATTGAGGGATAAATTCTGTTACTTGATGTTGCAATGTATAAATTCGTAGCTTAATTTCTCAAGTGATTTCATTATCGAAACCATTTCCGTCGACACGTCTAGGGCTAATCATTCCAAAATCATGTAGCTTTTTCCTAACTATTCTGAAAACCTTTATTGCTTTTCGTTGTAGATGTGTTCATTGAAAGGCAAATTCGGTTGTTTTTCGTCGCAAAATATCTTCCGCCATGTAGTCTTTGTACTTATTCCAAAAGGTTTGAGGATTAGAAAGACCGAAGATGAAATAAGTATTGCGTAAGGCTCCCTAATATTATTCGGCTAATTTATTTGTATGGCTTCCTCTATAGAAATATCTAGTATATCTTCAAAGTAATACCTCTATGCAAAATATCTAGGTTCAGTATAAGTGAAAAATTTTGTGCAAAATATGAATATTGTATAATTAGGTTTAAAAAATTCAAAGTAATAAATATTCGATAAATCAAAACTTTTTATGAAACTGTCAATTAATATTACCATAGAATTTTCAAAATCACGCGCGCAATTCGCTAAAACTTTATTTTATTTCCCTCTTTAAAAAGTGGGAGAAAACTGGCATTGTCGGAATTGAGAACTTCTTA
Source organism: Trichonephila clavata (assembly GCA_019973975.1). NCBI lineage: Eukaryota > Metazoa > Arthropoda > Arachnida > Araneae > Nephilidae > Trichonephila > Trichonephila clavata. Next base: position 17,113 of record BMAO01030472.1, read on the forward strand.
GCCAACTGCGATATTTCTCAAAGTTTGAGTTTGACATTTAACAAACGTAACGTAATGAACGTTAGACGTTTAATAAAAAATCATTTAAAAATTGCTTTTTGTAAAGATGCTAAATTACTCTATGTTTCAGTTATTTGTTACAAATGTGTGTGTGTGTGTGAGAAAATATTTATTAAAATTTCCATTATTGACCAAATGCATAATTTTGCACCAACTTGGCGGGGAGTAAGCAACGTCAAGGTTTTACCCGCATAGTTTCTGTTCTCTTCGGGATATAGAGATAAAATACATCCTATGTTACTCCCTGATAATGTAGCTTTCCATTGGTGAAATAATTTTTAAAATCGGACCAGAAGTTCTCGAGATTAGCCGGAACAAACAGACAAACCAACAGACAGACAAAATTTTAAAAATTCATTTTTTGATATAAGTACCGTACATACCTTTAAATGCATTTAATAAAAAGCTGCTAATTTGGAATTACAAACAGACGCTTCAATTTCATTTATTTGTATAGATACAAATTATTCTTGTAATATTTGATACAAATCAGGTAAGTACATATATTATGTAACTAAATGAGTCAGTATTACAATAATTGGTACCTTATATGTGCATTGCTAGTATGAAAATATGAGAGCCCCAAAAAAATGTACCACCACGCTATATTGAAGGCCATCTTCTTTAGAAATACAAAATGCATTTTGCTTATTTTTTCTCAATAATGGACATGTTTATTGTGCCAAGTATTGTGTTTATTGTTGTTGTTAGTTACATTTTTTAAAAATAATAATAATATTTATTAAATAATAGTACATACAAAATTACACAAATGGCTTGAATGAGATATAGCTCGTGTTCAAGAAAAAATAAATACAACTAATACACTTATTATATATGTCGACTAAATAAAAACTAGGTAAAATAAAATAATGTATAGAATTGAATATTTAAAATTAAAACAAACATTAGGTAAATTAGGACCACACTAAAATTAAGCTTACAAGACTAGATTAGGGAAAACTGAAAATGTTTTAATTTACAGGATGAATAACAGTAGAAGTTGAAGAGTATTTATTTATTTTCCCAAGTTCGTACAGAATGGATGAGTTGTGTTTGCAAAGTTCCATTTTTCATAGGGAAGAAAAAATAAAGTTTTCAGAACTATCATGCTGCTTGAAGTTTGGTGGTATTAAATATGTGCCTTTTATTTTTAAAACTTTAGACACCCTTTATTTGAAATGTTTAATATTAATACGTACCAGCTTTAGTTCAATAATTATAGTTTTGTGAAGTTTATCTAAAATATTTGTAATTATTTCCCTCTAGTGCATTATTTTTTATCAAAAATTCAGTGCATGAAAGAGTTAATTATGTATCCATACCTAACAGAAACATACATCATTAGCAATGTAATTATGCATGTTAAGAAAAATTAACTTAATTTGTGTTTTTAATTTGATTCCTATCACAAAATAATATTTTTTTTAATCTCTGTTACATGACAAAAATTCAATGTTTCAACAACACAGCAAGTAAGAGAAGTTGCTTTAAACATTCTTATTTAAATTTTTTAAATGAACATTTGTAAGAGCATCAAAAGTTTCAGAATTTATTCACATTAGAAGAAATTTGTATAAACCTCAGAGGTGAAGCCAATCTATCTTTTGGTTGAATACTATCTCTATAATATCGCTTTAGAAATAATTGGCCCAACTATTGATAGTAAATTATCGAAAAGCTGCGGCGAGACATTCGAAAAGAATTAAAATAGCTTTCCGTCTGAGACTCGCCTCTCAACTATTAGCATAGATGTTGGCCTTAATCGCTTTTTTAAAAAAATAAATACGTCGAACCCACTATTGTTTCTTTTCCTCCCTTTTTAATGCTAACAAACTTGCAAAAAATTCTTTTCTCTTGCGATCTTTAATTAACAAGTCAGAATTAACTACTTAAGAGTGATTTTCAACTACTATCTTCAGCGACACCTAATGAGCAGAAATCCAGCGCGCGCGTACGAAATCGCTTTGGTGTGAATCGATCGACGAAAATATCTCTGATTTCTACTTTGATCGCGACGGCGAACGCCTTGGTGTGAATGAGCCTTAAGCTGCATTCACACCAAGGCAGTCAGCGTGAAGCGTTGAGCGTCTAGCCAATCAGAGACTTCATCTCCGGCAGTCGAAAAAGTTGTGATCGCAACTTTTTAACTTAAAAATAAGTTAACTTCAGGCGTCTGAGCGTGCATAGCTTAGTCACATGACGCACTCTTAACCAATCACAGATGAAAATGCTTTTATAACCGAATTGGAATTTTTATGATCGTTTTAGCGCAATATTTGTTTGAGATATTTTTGATCATTCTTTTTTGCGAACACTTTTAATACAAATTCTATATAAATATGGCCAATAATGACGAGAGATTAATAATAGAAGTTCAAAAATACTCTCATTTGTACGATTTGGCAAATAAAAATGACAAAAATAAAATTATGAGAGAAAATGCCTGGAAGGAAATTGGAGTATCCTTAGGACTTTTGGTAAGTTAATTTTTTACATTATATTTATCTTTTACTCTTGGAAAAAGTTGACGATTGGTTGAATGTTGAGCAATTGTGTAGTTAAATACAAACTATATAAAACAATATTTTATATATTCGTATACTTGGGAAAAAATCTGTAACGCCAATATATATATATTTAAATATATATAAAATACATCACAAAAATATAATTAAGCAAATGTTCGAGATCATATGAATCCTAGAGTACGACATCCCATTTCAAAAATATATATACATATATATAACATTGAAGCACTTTTCGAAAACCAAGTTTCTTAATAAAAATTACTTTTTTAAAAACAGAGCATAAAAAAAAAAAGTTTTATATGTGTTTGCAATAAAAGTAACTATTTCAAAAAATACTTCCTAGACTTACAACATATATATTTTAGGGTTAATTTATGTAGCATGTTTTGATATATTCATGAAAGTTGAAATGTGTATTACATACAGTGTATTTTAGATTTATAGTATGAAAATATTTTGTACTATTTTAGATTTTGTTATTACTACAATTTTATGCTTAAAAATACAATCCACTTTATACTTCTTATAATTTCTTAGCTCACATTTAGACCAGTGTTTCTTAATTCCATGTGCCACATGGATTTTTGATGAATAATTAAAAGTGCAGGGGTCATGTAGCTTTGAAAACAGTATTTGCAATTGCTTCAAAAAAGATATTTATTTTTCCTGCTTTTATATTTAGTATTTTTTGCCCAGGTGTAATTGACATAGATTCAAATTGGCTTTCTTAAAATCAAAAGATTTGTTAAGTTACTCATTCTTTAATGTGATTGCATTGCTGTAAACTAATGAAAAATATTCAATTTTTTTAGTTATCCATAATGGTCAGATATTTAATGAAATTGGTCACTAAATTTTTTTTTTTTTTTGCAAAATATATCTTTCACATTTTTTTTTATATTCAGGTGGGCTACCTACAGAAAAAAAAAAGATTGATAAACTAGTCTAGACTAATTGTGTTGAGCATATTAATTTTGTGCTCATATTCAACACAAACAATAATATTTTGAGATAAATTTTGTATGGGGGTTATATTTAGATCATAGTTCTTTTTTCACATTATTTAATTGTCCAATTGAGTTAATATATGTAGAACTATTTTTTTAAAATTTTTCTTTATTTTAGGTGATGTGTGTAAAATCAGATTTAAGGTCCTAAGGGACCGATATCGTAAGGAAAAAGTTAGAGCATTTCCAAGTGGAAGCGAAGCAAAGGCGCGAAAGATTTGGCCTTTTTCAGAAATGCTGAGTTTCCTGGATCCCTATATGCAAAAAGGAAGGTATGTCTATTCTTATGACTGTCTGGATATTTTTAGAATAAATTCTTTTATGTTAGAATGATAATTAAGCTTTTTATTATTTTGAAGTACTTGGTCAAACATAACCGGAACAACAACCATGCCAATAATTGTTCCTTGCATTGAGGAAAGAATACAGTTTGAGGAAGAGACAGGAATTGTTCAAGAGGCAGAAATTGTTCAAGGGGAGGACAGTTTTAATTTGCCTGAAACATCCCAGCCTACCCCTATAAGTATGTTTATTTTTCAAAACATGTTTGAAATTAGATTTATTTTTAAAAAAATATTTGTATTATTTTAAAGTTCGTATATTTTGAAAATTATTTAATACTAATGCATTGAATAAAAGTACAACTGCACCCCACCCCCCAATTTATGTAAATGTAAAGCATTTCACAACAATTTTATTCATATGTGGTTGCCCTGTTTTGCAGATGTATATATATAAACATCTTCACTTGAACTGTTTAAAAATTTACAATGGGCCAGGTAAAACTTCAAGGTTATCCACAGTTTGCACCATGATGTGTGGATTTCATTGTGTTTAAATGTGCCATTTCCAATATTTAATGAAAACTAAAAAGGCTAAATATATTTACTTTTAAACAATTATTTTGGAAATAATAAGATGTTTTATTATTTAGCAAGTAGAAGACAAACACCGAATTCTAAAAAAAGAAAGAGAGCAAGAGAAGAGTTGATCGATGCTGCATTGATGAAGATAGGAGGAAAAACTGACCCAGAAGATCATCTATTCGAGTTTTGCTCTAAAAGCATTAAAAAATATCCAGCGGAAGCCAAAAATGAAGCACTGGAATCCATTGCAAATTATGTATTCCAAATGAATAAAAAATATCTTCAGTAAATTGTGATGAAATTCTTTATATAAATTAAAATTCACAATTATATATGTCAATGTTATTGATATGCATATAATAACTATATGTACCTGAAACTATCTGTGTAAAAAGTATTTTCTTACTGTGTTCAGGTGACAGTTTAGCGTCACTTTACCCATTCAGGACCAGGCGATATTACCTGTTAGGCTTTATTTCATTTAAAATCATCACTGTAAAAAAAAAGCCACCAAAATTTATAGTTCATAATCATTCCAAATTAAGATCACTCTGTTCACGAGCAAAAGGAATGCATTTTTTCTATGGCAAATAAAGTGCAGACTTTGAAAACCCTTTTATGCTTGAAATATAATTTATCATTTTCTAGTAAAAAATTTAATGACATTTTAAATAACGACAGCAATCTACTTAAAAAATTCACTCAAATGAGAAATATACCCAAAAGGATAAAATATTTTATTTTCTATAAGGTAACTATGAATAACTTATAATTCTAAAATACATTATTATGCAAAACTAAAGTTAGCTAATGGGAAACGTATAGTCAGAGATAAAATACACTCACTTCCAAAAGTTAAGCATGAAGATGTGAAATGCAAAAAAATCAATAAATACTGCTTTGATTGACACAAAATTTGGCAGTAAAGTAGCATATATATTTATACATAAAACAAAATCAATAATTATATACAGAAATGAAAACAATATTAACTTTTTGTAAGTTATCAGATAATGTCATACTGGAGACTTAAACAGAATTATGTATAAAGTGAAAATAAACAGCATAAAATGAAAAAAAGGACATTAATAGGGTATGTGATCCTCCCTCATTTGTATGCCAAGTTTACACCTTCTGGCCAGGCTTTCAATTAGGTGGTCAACCACCGCAGAATTAAGCAATCGGCATTCTTCTTGACTCATCAGTAAACATGACATTGCCCCAGTCAGACACAGTCCAATTGCCATATTCCCGGCACCACTTTAATCGTGCTCCTCTTGACTGGACGGATAGAGGAACACAAACTCGAGGTACCCAGGCATACAGTCCATTAATAGGTAATCTTCGGAGTACAGTAGCTGCAGACATAGCCTTACCAATGGACGCTGTAACCATTGATGTCACACATGTGGAGGTTGCTCTGCGATTCCGCTTGGCTACAATAGCAATATATCGATCTTTCACGGGGGTTGTAACCCTTGGGCGGCCGCTTTGGACAACTGTCTGTGTGGTTTGGAATTGGCTCCATAAACGTGAAATTACAGAATGATGAACGCCGAAACATCTGTGATCGACTGCCCTGCTTCAATGTGCCCCACAGCACGCCAGCCCTCAGAATCTTCCATTCGTTTTCTGGAAGTCGTAGAAACATGTATGTCTTGAAAACAAATTGTACGATAGTTTTAAACACCTTCTATCGGCACTTACAATCAACTTCTGTAACCCTTCATAAAGCTGGCTTCTTATAAGATTGCTCTTTTTGCATATTTCTTGACATGAAAGCATGATTGGCTGTTACCTAACATATTTGCATACTTCCATCTACCTCTGCAGTGAATTGCATCCTCTTCAATCCTGATTGGCTTCCGGAAATCAGCATTTTCCTCTGCGTGCTTAACTTTTGGAAGTGAGTGCATAAACTAATACTATTAGCAGTGGCATAGCTAGGAAACCAAAGGCCCTAGTGCTAAAAAAAATGAGGGCCCTTTCTTGCTTGGATTTTATTAAGTAAAAATTTCTCAATATTTTAAATGTACAAAGCTATATTTTTTGTTTACTATATGCTTTTTCTTGGCAATTTCAAAATTTACATTTAAATGCTGAACGTGGGTTAAAACATCTTCCTGGTGGATTGTCTGTGACAAAATGAGAAAGTAATATACTCTTTTAACTTAATTCTGGCAAGAAAAACTGTGTGTATGTGAAATGATGGTTCTTGTTTTAATAAAATGTATGCTTGTTTTAATACAATATAACTGCAAATGAGCCTCATTACATTTAGTAAATAAGTTTTTTAAAAAGTAAAATCTGATTTACACTTGAATACAAACTATAAAAATTAGTCACGATTTGGTTTAATGAGAGTCAGTATCGTAGACCCCCATTTACACCCCATGGACCCCTAAATTATTTTTTTACTGACATGGACCCGTGGGAGTCTATATAGACCACTTTGGGAATCACTGGCTTAGAGCTACAAAATAGTCCGCTGAGATAGACAGGAAATGATACAAAAAATATGCATGAACATGAAGATACAATAAAACATTATAATTATTTTTTTAAAAAAGAAACCTCTGCAGAGGAGGGGGGGGGACAAAATTACATCAGTCTATTACAGATACATGACGATTGCAAAATATTGAAACAGGAAACTAGCTTACTATGAATCATTGTTATTAAAAATAGAATGTAACTAGGCAGGAACTGCCTCTTGTGTAGGTTATGTAACATGTAATAATAAGTGTGGTGAGATTTTTCATGGAACTTTCACGTAACAGTTTATAGAAAAATTAAAAACATAACTTTTTAATAAGTGAAGTTCGCAACACTAAACAAACAACAGAAAGAATTTGGGGGAATTCCCTACAAGTTCAAAATTATTTTCAACTGAATTGCCATGATTATAGTTATGTTTCACACTTTTATATGTATATCTTAAATTTGGGAGAAATTATTTCAATTTTGTCTTGCTTGGTGGTCAGGATCCAGTGCAGAGCACTGCCTAGCCCATTGGTAACTATGCCACTGAGTATTAGTATAAATAACATTACTTTTTGCCATTTTTGGCTATGTGAGCATCTTGCCATGCTGTCGCTCCCTCGTGACAGAAATAATTTTGCAAAGTTCTTCTCGTCTCTTCAGCTTGACGGCTGTACATGTTGGAACCAGTGCGGCTAAGTCTATTAATCGCCAATGCCTCTTCAGTTCGCCACCTGCCATCATTTATATATCCATCAGGTGACATGTTATACGCAAAATCCAAAGGGCAATACCTTCTTTCACAGGATGGTACTTCTTCTTCTGCACTTTTGATAAAATTATGTAGGCAAACTGCTGCAGCGACAGTAAATGTGCTCGTTTCGAAGCTAGACACGAGTGGCTTTCGAAAAATTCTAAAGCGAGATGCCATAATTCCGAAAGCATTTTCCACGCACCTCCTTGCCCTTGATAGACAATAATTGAAAATTGCCTTGTCTTTCGACAACGCAACACCAGGATATGGCCTCATCAAATTGCTTTTCAGAGGGAAAGCTTCATCCCAATAAAAAGGAAAGGCAACATCTTTGTTGTGCCTGGTATTTCCACTGGGCAAGGAGATCTAATGTGCCTTTTTCAAGGCTTTGACCAAAAATGGAATTTTTGAAAACTCCACCATCACTATTGTGACCTTCAGCTCCAATGTCTACAAGTACAAACTTGTAGTTTGCATCAACGCATGCTAACAATATGATGCTGAAGGTCCCTTTGTAATTGTGGAAACGTGATCCACTTTTGGTGGTGCCTGGAAAAAGAAAACAGTATTTTTAATAAAGCAACTATACAAAAACTCCTACAGAAAAGTAAAATATGAATTTGTTACTTCATTTTATCAATAAAAGATAAAGATAAAAACTGCATTTTAATGGTATACATTTTAACGAGAAAAACATGACTAATTGTAAAAAGTTGTTGGATGTTTTTATATGAAATAAATGTTAAACATATTATTTAATTTTTTAAAGATAAAAATTGCAAATTGTTTTGAATATAAAGTTTCACTTTATAAAATTTATAAAGGTGTATAAATTGTCCATGATAAAATAATTAGATTCTGAAGATAGAACAAAAAGTACCTGCATAAGGACATGCTTTCCATCAATGGCACCTAAACAGTTTGGAAACTGCCACTGTTCATGATAACCTTCAGCAATATCCAGCCATATATTCCTATCTGGCTTTACTAAGACAATTGGCTTTAGTGAGGAACTGATATTCTCTTATAATGGAACTTGTGGTTAGCGACCATTCTAAATGAGTACGACAAACTAGCCATAAAATCCCAGTTGCCAAGTGCCTAAACATACACTGATAATGAGAATGACTTATAAATATTTATCACAAAATTGAGGTTCAATAATTCATTTAATTAGTTTAAGAAGCTAATTCAATGCAGGTATATGTTAAATAATAGATTACATACCCACACATTTGCCTTGTTTTATTACTATCACTTCTTTTGGATACAAGTAAGTCATGATAATAACTTGAAGGGCAACATTAATATTCTAAATAATTAAACTCTAAATATTAAATAATTCTAATTTTTTTTTTTAAAGAACAGAAATTAGCATGATAATTTTTAGAATGGAGAATCAACATTTATTTTTTATAAGCTTTTCACATTCTTAGTATTACTAAAATAAAAAACAACAACTTAAGTTAAAGTATTTACCACATTAAAAAGAGCTATTCAATACAAAATATCGAGCTCGCAACTAATTTCCAATATCCCTAATTTGTTTAAATATTTTATAATGCTATAAAATTTTATACTGCAACAGTTCTGCAAATAAGAAGTTGCTTTGAGCATAAAATATTCTTATTTGAATATCACACATACAAACATTTTCAAGGGGATTTGGCACGTTTTGAACAATGTTTTTTTTTATTTATGTATTTAAAATTATGTTTTAGAATTTCATTTAATGTTTCTATTCAAGAAAATGATACGATATGAAATTTTGCACATATTATTCACACAATTTTAAAAATTCTAATTTTTTTAAAGAAATTTGGAAAATTTTCAAACTTGTACTGCTTTTAGAATTATTTTACAATAACTTAATTAGTTTTGGAGGGAAAAAATTAAATGTTGATATATGTACTAAATTCAACGAAAGAGCCAAAATTCCTACATTTTAATTCTTTTTTTAAAAAAGTATTAAGTTTTGAAGATGACTTAACAAATAAGAACGTCAAAATTTCAAAACTAATTCACATTTGAGGAAACTTTTACATACTCAGAGTTAAAGCCAATCTATCCTTTGACTGAATATATCTCGATAATTTGTATCCTTTTTTGCAATTAATGGCCAACTATTGTTAATTTATGGAAAAGTTGCGGAGACATGCGAAAAAAATTGAAATAGCTTTCTGTGTCTGACAAATGCATCTCTTCTATTAACACAGACGCTCCTTTTGATCGCCGTTTTTGAAAAACGGGTCGAACCCACTATTGTTTCCTTTCTTCCCTTTTTAAAGCTAATAAAATTGCAAAAATTCATTTCTCTTGCGATTACAATTCTGAATCAACAACTTAGCGCGATTTTCAACAACTATCTTCAGCGTCACCTAATGAGCAAATCCACCGCGAGCGTACTAAAAAGCTTCGGTGTGAACCGATCAACGAAAATATCCTGAGCACTAGTTTGATCACGACGCGTGAACGCCTTGGTGTGAATGAGCCTTTAATGCACATAGATTTATTT
>BMAO01030472.1:46528-67685 GCA_019973975.1 Trichonephila clavata
CTGTAAAACATCTATAGGATTTTCTGAAGCGTAGGATTCGTCAACACAATAATCTAGCAAGGATATGCTGAAGACTGCTTAAAGAATGAATGTGAGAAGATAAGCTCTGAAGTAACCACTCAACTCAAACTCAGTGGCGCAACAGCCCATGAGGGCCAAGGCCTACTGTGCCCATCTCAGTATACGAGACCATTGGGCGCTGGGGTGCATGAGCAGATGTTCCGATCAGGTGGTCAGCCTGAAGCGAAACCCCCAGTGTTTGGTCCCAAGTAAGCTTGGTTCTCATTTTATCGATCCACTGATGGGATGAAAGGCTGAGTCAACCTTGCCCAGCCCGGGGTTTGAACCTCGGACCTGTGGTGTGGAAGCGCGATGCACTAACCATTCAGCCACTGGGCTTCGAAGTAACCACTACACTTGTTAATTCAATGCCGAAACGACTTCAGGAGGTTCTCAAAAGACGGAATTATCCAACCAGCTATTAAATAGCTCATTATTCTTTTTTAAATAATTTTTATAGTTACTACCAAAACAGTGAACGCAGACTTTTCCTACTTGATTTTTGTTGGTATCGCTACAAACTTGTCTTTATTTTAAAAGCTATGAAAGCAAACTGAGTTTACCTTTGTTATTCTCAATACATGAAATTAACTAAATAAAACATAATTTTAAAAAAAAATTCCAATTCCGGTTTAAAAATTTCTATTCAATGTTTATGTAAGCAGTAGTTGGTGAATGCAGATTTTTCTAGCAAGTATATATATATATATAATACATATAAGTTCCGGCTTGGGTCCAAGACCTGACATTGCGGGCGGGGCCGATTATTTTCCGTTACGCCACTAGGCAGTAGCGTACACAAGAATTTTTAAAGAGAAGGGGGTCGAGGGTTGAAGATCTACCATTCTCGTATCATACCCCAATACGCAGCCAAACATATTTTTTTGATATTTTCGATTATCGGGGGAAAAAACAGCAAAAAGTAAATTACTGAATAAATATTTAATAATAATAAATTTAAAAAAATTACTAATATCAATACTTAATTACATTTTACGTACTATATACATGGGACTATAAATGAATCGGAAGAAATTGGTAGTGAGAGGGAGGGTCCGGACCCCTTCCCCGCCTTTGTGTGCGCCATTGACACTGAGTGGACCGCAACTCTTTGAAAATATCAGAAGTAGCCCACACTCTGGAAAAGTCGACTCACCCCTGTTTTATATCTTATAAATTATGCAATGACGTTACACGTTGATAGTAAAAAAAAGTTTTTAAAGGAAAAGTTTATTTATTCTTTTTAGGGCGTTTAAATAAAAGCTTGCTTTTAAAAAAGTTTTTTTTACTTTTAATTTTTAGTATTCATTGGTATTGATTCCTAAAAAAGCACATTTATAGAGTGTTGTAGTATGCAATTTTTTTTAAAAAGTACTCTGACATGTTCGGATACCTCTTAAAATTATAGGTGTTTTTTATATTCTTTCCTAAGTACGGATTGATATCGAATAAACTATAGTTTTTAAAAAAACTAAAAAATACCCTTTGATTGTTAATCAGACTAAGTTGTGACTTAATCATTTAGTCGCCTAATCAGGAATTAGTAGCCAAATCTGGAAATGGAATCTGAAATGAGTTGCCAGATGTGGGATAAGATCTGAAAATCGGAAATCGTTGATCCTGATGATCCAGATCAGGACAATGAAACAAAGTTATTAAATTATTGTATTGTCATCGGTCCTGGACAAATGTGCAAAATTTCAAATTAATCTGACCTTTTAAAGAGGGAAAAAATGGAATTCAAAGATTCCGTTACATACAAGTGAATCTTATAAAAGGGTGCTAAAAAAGAAACACTGATCAAATTGTTCTGCAGAACTTTCATTGCTATTGATTTCTATTATAAATATAATAATTAAATGACTTCTTAGTTGGGGAGAAAGAAATATAATACAAGACTTTATTTTAAATTTGAACCAATGGCCATGAATAGCTATCCATAGTTTTTAAAATTAATAGCGATTTTTAGAGGAGAAATTTAATCAAAGGGACAGATTAAAATCGTACAAATTAATGCAACAAAAATTTTCCCCTACAATTTCAAATTGTGTGTGTGTTTTCAGAGCGAAATGTAGGCAGAAGGAGTCTTTTGGTTCTTTGTTTTTGAATAAAATTCATGTTGAAAACATGACTTATGATAAATTAATGCTACATAGATAAAAATCGTGATAAAATCACATTACATTAGGCTACGAAATGAAAGAAAAATATACTAAATGGCAGTATGGTATTCTAAATGCTGGTTTTTTCAAATTTGAAGACTTTTAAACTAATTTATAGACATCACTTAATCCATAGGTTCCTAAATTTTTTTGAACTGGTGCCCCCTTTTCCAGTGAATATTTTGTACCCCTTCCCCCTCCCACTCCAGAGAAATAAGAGCGTACATAACCCATGGTGAAAACAAGAATAACATTTTTTTAAAATATTCTATTACTAATAGAATATATTTTTGTAATCTAATTTTTTTTTCTAAATCCCCCAAATATTTTTTACTTGCGAATCTGAAATATCTATTGCCACAAATATATTTAAATGTGTAATATTATATATTTTAGTCGTAGATAGTATATTTTTAGAACTGAAACGCTATTGAATTTCTTCTGCATTTAAAAGAGAGGAATAAAAGTTTTATTTTATATGTTACTAGCTGAAATGCCCGTTCTTCGCACGGGTTAAATTTTAAAAACAAAAATTCTTTTATCATAGCAATTATAATATTTTTTTAGGGAGGGTAAAACCCTGTATGAAGTAGAAAACCAAAAATTAAAAACATTTTTTTTTTCAAATGAATGTTCACATTAGAAATAATTTTAAACAAATTGCAATTTGGCTTGAAAGTAAATAATAATTTAACAAAAACAAATATTTCCATGTAAGAGAGAAAATTAGCAAGCTAAAGAGTAAATAGATATGAATGAATGCAAATATAAATAAAAATTATTACAGAAAAGTGATAGCAGTAGTGAGTTTCTGCTATGGGAGAAATAACCTGCAATAGATGAGCCGAAAGAAAAAATGAATGATGATAAACTGATTCACTAAATGCTATCATGAATAAGAAATATTAGAAAGCATTCAACTGAAAAAAAATTAAATTAGCATTGCACCCATACCTCATATAATACTATCTAACATCTCAGTAATACATCTAATATAGAGTGTTAGTTCAGAACTGAAGTAGGAATTATATTTTAATTTAAATTAAAAGGTTATTAAAACAGAAAAAGTAAGCCCTAAATTTGATAAAATTGCCATAAACAGTTCTGAACAACAACAAAAAAAGCACATAACTGAAAATCTTAAATATTTAAAATTGGAAAAGAAATAAAAAAATATAAAAGTAACCTTACATATAGTACATTGAAATTATAATATTAATTCAAATCAAAAAGCTACTTTAAATTGATAAGTTAAGATTTGATTTTGATGAAACTATCAGAAGCAGCTCAGAACAAACAAAAAAAAAGCATGACAAAAAATATTATACGTAAATAGAAATTCTAACTTAAAATCACAATATTGACAATCTGTTAATTTCAGTTTACATTGAGTGTCATTTTCTGAAGTTACATTTTTCTACTTTTATGTTATAATGGAAAAACATGGAATCTGCCAATAAAGGAAAAAGTGTATATTAAACGAATTTAATTTAGTTATTGAAAAAATACATAATAGGCTTAACTGGAAAACCAATGCATCTTCCAACTGTTTACTGTTATCAAATTAGTGTTGCCAATCAGAAAAATAAAATTTAGAAAAAACATTTTCTTAGGATGATTTTTTTCGAAAAACAACTGTAATTCCTCCACTAAGAGTTAAAAAAACGAATAAATACAACCATAAATAAGTATATTTACTATAAAATGTGTTGAAATTCCCCCCAGAACAGCTCGAAACATTAATTTTCGCAAAGTTATGACTTGGCATGGCTGATGACGTCATATCTCCATTTAACTGAAAAATCGCATAAAAATTGAATTTTTAAAAAATCTAAAGCGAATTTCGAAAAAAACTCTTCGAGGTTAATAGCATAACGACCTATAGCTTCTACATGCCAAGTTTTCAAATTTCTGAGTTCCTGAATTTGGCCGGAACAGCTGAAACACACAAACTTTTCTCTGATTAGTACAGATTTAGCTGAAAAATCGCTTAAAAATTGAATTTTAAAAAAATCTAAAGCGAATTTCGAAAAAAACTCTTCAAGGTTAATAGCATAATAACCTATAGCTTCTACATGCCAAGTTTCATACTTCTGTATTGCTTAATTTCGCCGAAACAGCTGAAACACACACACAAACTCTTTCTTTTATTAGTATAGATAAGAACAGGAAAGAAAAAAAAAAGATTTTCACGATACGAAGCAATCCATAATAAACCTGCACGTACACTTCAGAAATCATAAACTGTTATACACATCGGAAAAAGGGGGGAAAACGCTGAGTGTGCAAGTTGGCCTCAGTTTAGTTTTAGTTTACGACTTGTCGAACTACAAGTAATGGAAAGGAAATAGTACACCTACATAATTAAATGTTGGAGTGAAAAACTTTAAGTTCTCGTTATAGTAGTTCGCACATTATATTGCATGTTATTTATCAAAAACTTGTTATAATTGAATTCTTTCAAGCATTTTTTGCTATTTTTTATCAACAGGCTTTTTTTATTCTTTATTATGCTATGCATATGTACGAGATATTTCATGTGACATTGGAAGACGTGAAAAGTTTTAATTCAATATCTAAAACTTACAATATCGTTCAATTTAAGGCAGGTCTAAACGTTATGTAATCTTTAAGTTTTTCACCTGAACTAGCGAAATATGTGAATTTCCGCACACGCGTGATAGAAATGATTTATTAAATACATAAATCAACATACGGTAACCAGTATCATGTTTACTTTTGTTAGTACATAATCAGCCTGTTTGTTTAGTTATTTTGGTTTATCTGTCCACGCGCTTGCGTGCCATCTCAACACCCCCTAATTTTTTTACTGCCCCCTTAAAAGCCTCAAGCTATTTTCTGCCATATATGTAGAAAACTCATTTCTAAGTCCAAAAACATCCGGATTAACTCAACTTATCTTTAAAAATGTAACTCCATGAAGAGGTGACACACACAAACATCACACACGTTCCCGTGAAAAGAAGATGCGAGATTAGCATTTAAACGTAATCGAAGGACTAAGGAAGGAGAAAGGGGATTTAAAACTCTCTATTAAGGAAAATTAACGCTAAAATAATCATTCAAAAACAGCACTTTGAATGTTGATTACAAAAAGATTGTGCTATCCCTCCTACAGAGTGTTGCCGAATTCAACCGACAAATTAAGAGGGATGATAGTAAACAGATTATAGACGACAAATCATGATCGAACATGGGGTCGCAAACCACGTTTTGTCGGTAAAAATCGTGATAATATTAGGTATATGGGAAAGTTCTATCGGTTTCGAAAAAGTGCACTTTTATGCGTTGTCAATCCTTAGCAAGAATTCGTATCCGACTGAAACCAGTTTAAACAGTTAGATCAGTGATTCCCAAAGTGGTCCATATGGACCCCCAGCGAAAAAATAATTTGGGGGTCTATGAAGTATTAATGGGGGGTCTACGAAGATGGCTCTCATTTAACCAGATGATGACTTTAATTTTAAAGGAAAATTTAATCAATAATTACTTTTTTACAAATATATTTTCTAAATTTAGTGAGGTTAATTTGCAGTTCCTAGGCAACAGCATAAATTTTATTAAAACGACCATCATTTCGGCGTTTTTTGCCAAAACTTATCTAAAGGAGTAAAAAATTAACGTTGAAAGTTTTCAAATTCTCAATTTGTCACAGACAATCTGCCCGGAAAATGACATTTTAACCTACGTTTAACATTTAAAAGCCCTTTATTCAGATTTTGAAACTAGATTTGAGAATTCTTTGATTATAGTAATACCACAGTAGAGGCAATCATTCATACGGTCACATCGAAAAAGGAATATCAAATTACGAGAGGAATTGATAGGAATAGAAACTAACACAGATTTTGAAGTAAAGTTTAGAAACTGATATCAGCATTTTTGGCTTCAAAAAGATATTCCTATGAGAAAGTTTTTAATTGCTTTTCCTAGTGAGTTTCCCCAAGGTCGCCAAACTCCAGAAAAAAAACTGGACACTACTAACCGATAAAGTTTAAGGTTAAATCTGACAAGATTGATGCCAAATTTGGAAAATTTGTTATTAAAACACAAGATTCATCACTCCCACTAAAAGCATTTGTTTGTTGCTCAGTTACTTTATGTAACAAAAGTTTGATATATTAACTAAATTTTAATTTAATTAATTAAGATGCGTGTGTGCTTCTTAAGTTTTGAACATTATACTCTTCTCTACAGTTAGAAATTTAAATCTTTTAAAGTAAGTAGCCCTATACCAACTGTCAAAAAGACATTTAAATTGATAAATTTGAAAAAAAAATATTAGGTAAGTAGGGGGTCTACGCCGAACCAAAAAACATGCCAAGGGGTCTATGAGACAAAAAAGTTTGGGAAACTATGAGTTACATTAGTATACTATTAATGATTTAAACACATTTTTTCGCATTTTAGTCAGGTTTTTTTTAAACTTGTAAAACTGTCAATATGAGTAAAGAAACAGAACACTTAAGTCGTTGTTTGAGTTCCAAAAAGAGAATTAAGTGATAGAGGTATAAAGAAACTTGTATGACGTGTTAGAAGAAGTAGTAACTGAGAGAGAGAGCTCAAACATGATGCCAAAGGTGGTTTGTGAAATTTTGCTTCGGTGATTTTTCTTTGAAAGATGGACCCAGATCAGGAAGGTCATCAGATGTCAGTAATGAAGCACTACGCAGTATAATCAGAACGAATATCACGTTAATTTCCACAAAAGTGGGCTTCAAGCTTGGCATTTAACAGAATACTTCTTTACATAATATTAAAAGGCTTGGTTTTGTATCCAAACTCTCTGTTTGGGTGTCATACGAATTAGGCGAAAAATATTTAATGGACAGAATTTCGATATGTTCTTCAAATCCTGCTCGTCACAAAAGGGAGCCGTTTTTGGACCACTTAGTGATTGGAGATGAAAAGTGGATAGTGTATGTACAAACACGTGGTTAGAAAAAAAGGATATGTTTACAAAGAGGAGACACCACCATCCACATTCAAAGCTGACTTGCGTCAGGAGAAGGTTATGTTGTGTTGCTGGTGAGACAGCAAGGATATAGTGCACTATGAGTTTCTCAAAGAAAATGAAGCGGCTGTTACTGTTCGGAACTTGATGTTTTGAATAAATAAATTCAATATAAACGTCCATCTTTGATCAACGGAAATAGCAGGCACGTCTTAAGGCATGGGCCAACTGGGCTTGGGCCTCGTCTCGTTCTCAATAAGATCAGAATCAGAATAATTTTAATCGTCAAATGTTATTTCCAGACATGACTGGCTGAAGACAGTTAGTTATTTCTGCATTAAATATTCCCATTTCAAATATTTGTTGAGAATCAGAGAAAATATTAGTTTTATTTCTAAAGCGAGATATGTGTTCAATTTATTGATAAAAATGTTGTTGTGGGAAGGAGAATCACAAACGTCCCTTCCAGTGACATCTTATTTATTTGCCCATGTGAGTTAAGTATCGCTCATGAATGGACAAGAGATACACCTAACCCCCGAAAGAAAAAGAAGGGACAAAACACATTCCCTATTTTATCACAGGCGTCGGGGCTAATAAAAAGAGGGTTGAAATGACTCTGAATACAGAAGGAAATGAAACTTTTCCGAAGAAACGAGTGCACCGGTGCACTGCAGTTCTAAATCAATTATTTCTTCACTAAATTTTCTTTAACCAGCAAAAGGTAATTATGTTTTTGTTTTTGAATTGTATTTCTTTGAGATTTAAGATAACATACACATTTTTATATTGTATTGAAAAAAGTAAAATAATATGTAATTGTGTTTTACAGTGAGAGAGTTATAAAAATAATATCCAATTTAAAAAAATTCTGCTATTTTTTTGTAAATTTTCTCTCTTTTACTGAACAACATGAAATAATGTCTTAATTGTTTATAAAATTATACATAAATATTTCAATGGGCTCTTAGAATATTTTTATATTGATTAAGCATCCTTCATTTTGAATGCATAGTGATATAAAAGAATTTTCGAATGTGTATTGTAATTCAGAGAAGTGTTTTTATTTGCTTCTAATACGGAAAGCGTTATTTTACTTTTCTACAAATTCAGTTGACACTGTCCTTTTTAATTATTATTGAAACCCAGGTAAATAAAAAAGGAACATTTATAAAATGAATACCTTAATTTGTATTACAATCAACAATCCATTAGTAATTTAAAATAAAATAAGAATCCCGGAGAATGATTTAATAATTAGATAAATGATCTACAACAATGTAATGTTTTAAGAGTAAACGTCAAAAATGTAGAAATTCTCGTCCAACACAGTATAAAATAAGAGATTTTTAGTGTATAAGATTCCTCACAAGAAATTTTCTAATTGCATGTATATATTTAACCCTCTGAGTATTTGTCTCTGCCCTAAAAAATCATTCCGAAAGCGTTTACTTATCTTTTGAAAATTCCTTCAATATTTGAAGTGTTAGACACTGGATTTTTTTTGGTAATGTCGAAATCGAAAATGACACCGGAAAAGGCAGCTAACAATCCAGAAATCGAGGGAAGATACGCTGTTAGAAGAAAAATATTTATTAATGATTATGTGGGAAATACATAATGCTGTATATAAAAAACAGCTGGTTGCAGGAGATCTATGTTCGGATATAATTTTTTACTGGTTACGCTTTACCACACCCGTAGACGTTTTTTGCAAAATTATTTCTAGAATAAATCATACTAGTTTGTAATGCAAACAAAACCATTCCACACACCACACACAGAATTCTTTATTCCTTATAAAACTTGAATCCCAATATTGCGTAATCTTTATTTCAAATTTGATTTGTCCGCACTGAAATTAAATTCTCGACTTGCGTGGAAAATAGTGCAAAGAAACAAGTTTTTCTGTGACAATACCAGAACATTTCTATCTTAACCATCCGTAAAGTTTGTGACGTCCCACACTGTTCAGCTATACAAGGACTTTTGGCGACGGACCTCGTAATTTTGAACCATGGTCAAGTGACGAGGA
Organism: Trichonephila clavata; assembly: GCA_019973975.1. NCBI lineage: Eukaryota > Metazoa > Arthropoda > Arachnida > Araneae > Nephilidae > Trichonephila > Trichonephila clavata. Next base: position 55,761 of record BMAO01030472.1, read on the forward strand.
CGACATCTGAGCTGGCACCCCCTCTTCTAACTACCACACACCAAAGGGAGGTCGTTTGAGTTCTCGACAGATTTAACGTACATCGCACCCCTACACGGCGGGTCTTCAGTGGTACTAGGATCGAACTCATGACATACTAGCCCCGATCCGATGCCTTGACCACTTGGCTACCGCGGCCACTATTTAATATTAGACACTTACCTGCAATAGAAGTGTACAGGTATTTTCTAAAAATTCGTTTGTTCCAAAAGTATGAATCAATTTTCTTTACCAAAAATTTTATTAATAAAGTATGATATAAAGGCACCGTAATACATTTTATTAGACTGCATCAGATGAATAATATACGAAACATGTAAATCTTATTCTTCATAAAATAAAATATGCTCTGTTTTTTGGAAAAAGCTCTATTTTCTTAGAAAATATTATAAAAACTACGGATGAAAAAAAAAAAAACTCCTCACATATGAGCATTTGAAAATATAATATATCGAAATGTTTATGTGCTATTCATCCATAATTAGCAAATTTGTTTCTCTTGTGTAATTTTATTATAATAAATCGCAACTATGCAACAATACTCAATTATCTCTAAAAAGATTTTTTGTACTTTCTCTGAAACATACAGCTTATTTCTTTTGAAATTACGAATAATTTTCTACCATCTGTCTTAAATTTTTCTTTTGATATATTCGGAAATATACCTGTTTTAAGAAACTTATCTAAAAAAGAAAGAAAAACTCATTAAAAACAAAAATATTAACAGCTAAGGTATGTGTGAGCTATTTTCAGGAAAAATTTTATATCATTGTATATGTTTGAATTCCCCCCCCCCCCTGTGTCTGTACTTTATAATTTTTAGCATTTTTGATAGTTATTCCTTCGAGCAAAATAGTTATGTCTTTTCAGAACTTCGAAATAGTATTGTGCATATCTCATTACTAGGTACCATTTGAAATATTTAGTAGTTCCATTTTTCGAATAATTTAATACTTGCTAGTGTTTCAAATCTCGAACATTAACAATGCGTTAAATAACTAATTGCATTTTTATAAAAAAGTTTTCCGTGCAATTATAAGTAAAAAAATATAGGGATATATTTTCAAATAAATTTACTCAACATTTATCACAAGTAAAAATGTTTTCATTGCACTTAAGATTGTTAATAATGTTACACATTAATTTTATAGCAACGATTCAAGCACATTTTTTTTTCGTTATTCAATTTTATGCGAACGCGAGGAAAATATGAAGAAATACTTTTCAAATTATACTATGTAGATTTTATACAGAACTTTTTTGATTGAATTCCTTTGCATTTCTTTGTAATTGCAAGCTTATTTCGAAAAAAATTTGATTCAAATTATTTTATGATGGATCTGATTTTAAATGTGATATCACTATATTTAAAATCTTTATAATGTGTAAGAAATTTTTTATCTTCAATCATTTTGGTGAATAATCAAATGACGAAGCAAATACTGATGTTTTCAGTACAAATATAAATCTGTGTTTAACAACTAACACATATAGAATGACAGAAGTGTTTATATGGAAGGTTTCGCGGCACAGTCTTTCAAGATCGCCTTGATTCTACGCTCAAGCTTTTACACAACATTCTTCTCATTGTGTCAAACTTACAAAACTGCTTTTTCTAAAACCTTTACATGAAGACCACTCCCTCGAAACATCTGGAACCGTACGTATACCAAAATCAGGGATTGGCAGCAAATAATTCATTGCTGAAAGATAACCAAATAACTGAACTGCTTCCACAGCTGTATCTTGAAAGTTCAACCTACTTTTATGAATTTGGCGATTTAGTTTTGAGTTTGACGAGTAAAAATATTAAATCATTATATCTCATTTGGAATAATCCAATTATTATTAATCGTACATTGCTGCAATGAAAATAACATCAATTAACTAAACATATATACGTAAAAATAAATATATTTTAATCCTCGAAACGATTTGTTAATGTTTGTATTTTGCGCTTATAATTGCCTCAAGCTTTTTTCTTTTCTTCCCGAAATTTATTAAGGTGATATAATACCCTAAAAATCATTAAACTGTCGAAAATTTTTTTATTGACTTATTTGATGCCCCGAATCTTTATAAATATGCCTGCAAAATTTCAAAGCTTTACCTGCATTTTTCATAAAGTAATGGAGCAATGTTTGATGCTAAACAGCAACTACCACGCCTACATTTCAGATTATCTGCTAGAAAAGAGCCTGATAAAAAATGAATTAATTATTTTTCTAATGTGCATCAATGAGATTGACATTATACAAGCAGTAATAAATCATTTTAAGAAAGAATTGTGCAATTCATGCAAAAATTCTAGTTTGTGAATTATTTACTGGAAGATCAAATGGATTTGGTCAAGATTTAAAAGATGTGCGTGCTTTTTATGATATTATTATGAATGAAATTAAAACTTCAAAACGGATACTCCCAAAGCACAAATACTAAATCTCATTTTGATAACTCAGGTAATTAAAAATCTAATTCGCATGAATAGAAAAACTCCCCCATTTTTATATATTTGTTTTTAGTGATATATATATATATAATATATCCCATGTGTGCGAGATTCAACACTTTTATTATTAAAATATTTTTTGATATTTATTTAAACAAATGCACATATACAGTTCTTAGATTTTGATGTATTTTACCTATCAATTGTTATTTGATTTTGCTTTTATTCGTGTACAATATTTAACATGCGAAGGCTTTTAAAATCATGGAAATAAAAAATAAAGGCATAAACATCTTTTGTACATGTTGTGCATTAGCTCTGAGCGTGGAATTAGCTCTGAAGTGTGTGTATTTATTTTTTTAAATAATTATTAAGATAAAGTTTTATGAAATATTGATCTTTCATTCGTTTTTTTCTATATATTTATTATGGCAGTATACTGTTTAATTGTTCTACATTTGTGCAATTTTTTATGGTAAGTAGTTTTAAATAAGCTAATTAACATTTCATAAAAGTTTCAGACTATTCGATGAATATTATATCATGCTATTCATGGAATGAAAACTTCAAACTCATATTTCTCCATGTTGAATTTTTGTACATATACTGTTATTCAAAACCCTAAGGCCTTTTTGGTAATTGAAGTATGGGTTTGAAATTTTTTATACATGTTCTGAAATGTATGTTTTGTAAAACTGTGCATAGGATTAGCTCTAACATGTGTGTGTTTAGTACTTTTTCTAAAAAATTTCAAAATCAAAATTAATGTTTTTTTGGGAATTTTTGGAAGTTTAACTATAAAAAAATTAATAAAAAATTAAAGAGCAGCAGCAGAAAAAAAAAACCCATGCACAGTTTTATGTAGTATATTATAAGGTACTTGTAAAAAAATTTTTGAAAATATTTAAAAAAAAGCCTTAGGGATTTAAAAAATGTTTAAAAAAGGTAAAAATTTTTTAATTTTACAAACATTTTACAATGGAATTATTATTAAATAGTAACCTTTATAAAATGCAATTAAAACCAAATATCAAATATTAAAAGTAAAAAGAATTGTGAAGATGGTACCATATCGCCTTAAGAGCGTATGTAAGTTAACAGTATTTAAAATTGAATGATTAGGTCTTGAAGCAACACAGGTTCCTAATTTCATGGTATTCAATGGTTATTTTATGCGTTGTTTTTTATATAATTGAGCATATTTAATAAATATCTTTTTATTTTATTGTTAATTGAAGAATTTGATTTAATGATTAGGAAGCCAAAAGTACCGAGAAATTTCGGATATTTATCGAAAAAATTCTAACAAATAATTAATTTTATTGTTGCAATGAACATAAAATCATTTCGCTAAAACAATGTTTTTTTCCCCTTCTTTCTTTTTAAACCTAGAAACGATTTATAAAGGTCTATATTTTGTTTTTATAAATGTTAAGGTTAGGGTACATAGTGATCTCAGTAAGGAAGTTTTTAATTTGTTTTTTAGCCCAAATCTTATCAGGTATATATATATGCTGACAATGTTTTAAATTGATCGATTGGGTCATGGAGCAACACCTCCCCTACACGGCGGGTCTTCAGTGGTACTGAGATCGAACTCATTACACGCTAGCCATGATCCGATGCCTAGACCACTTGGCTACCGCGGCCACAGTACCAGTTTAAAAGTAGATTCCAAGCTAACCAGATAAATTGAACCCTTTATTTTAAAACTTGACTCATGCAGAAAATGAGTACTCCAGTTAATATTGAGATAAAACCTTTATGGTTCCCGTCGACATGATTCCACGAAATCCCGAGTGCAATGTAAATCCTATTGGAGTTTCTTACTTTTCTATTTACGCAACTTAGGTATTACTTTTAGTTGCATGGAATAAAATTCACTCAAAAGAGCGGAAAAAATTAAAGTTTCTGTGGTTTTTGATTTTTTAAAAAAAAAGTTTGCAAGTATTTTTAAATGTTTATTAAAGATCTAAAAATTCATATCACGCATACTAAAACGATCATAAAACATATTTTCTCATTGGATAAAAAAAAAATAAAACCGGGAAACCTACCTATGTCTCATTGATGAACGGTGATTTATGACTGCTTCCGTGGATTTCGTACCAGAAATGTAGTTTTCTCAGAAGTCGGTGGATGTTCGAGCGAAAAAAAACCCAATTTACAATCACGTCGCTCTAGCAAGCTGGAGACTGCGCTTAAAAATTACAACAAATTCGTTTTATTGTGTTTTTTATTCCATCTTATTAAAATTATTTATTAGTTTCTTACTTTGCATTATTTTCTTGATTTGTTTTAATTGCCTTTTCATAATTATATAACAGGACATTTTTTTTGTTATTTAAACCTGTTTGTGTGTCTTTTGCTTTGATTATTAACGTCACTCTTCTCAAACCAACGCGAGGGCTATTAGCGATGGGCCTCATAATTTTTAACCGCTGTTCAAGCGATCAGGACGTCACTTGAGTTTGAAACATACTTTCGAAGATTAAACCTTTACAGATTTAACGTGCATGAGCTCCTTTACATGATGGCGCCACGAGGATTCGAACCCACGATACGATGGAAAAAACGATGGTCACGAATTCGAGACCATAACCACTCAACTATCGCTTTCGATTTAAACTAAAAATATCACCATTATCTAGAATAATGTATATATATTTTTAGCCTCAGTAAAATTTTAAGGGAAAATAAAAGACTTTATGCAAAAAAATTAAATGCCTTTTTCTTTATTGTAAACAAGTATTAAAATATGCATGATATATTAAAGTTTAGAATTTGCAATTTTATTCTTAATAAATCGTTTTTAAAAAAAGTTAAAAATATATAACCCAAATTGTTCTGAGTCGGTTTCGGCCTTTATTAAAATTTATATTTCTATAAAAATTAATCACTGTAAAATTCGGAATGTTTCTTTTTTCGTACTCAGTGAAAGAAAATATTTAATTAACACTGTAGATCTTTAATAAATGAAATGATATAAAAAATGAAGTAGCCAAAACGATCCTCAAATAAGAAAGCAGACTACATACTGAAACAGCGAGGAAAGCAGTTTTTTTTGTAAAAACTTGTACGTGATGGGTGGTTTTCATATACTTTGAACGATAGGGAAGAGGGCAATAAAGAGGAGTCATAGAAACGGTTTTATAATAGTTGACTGAAAAGTAGACATCAAACTGGACCCCTTCCAATTGTGAAGGACGTAGTAGAAGCATCGTTATCTTTAGTTTTGAACAAAAATAACTGGGGATTGGGGATCTTTGTTCCCCAACAGTAATTGGTGCTCGATTCGCAAACAGAACCCATCCCCCTAAACGTTTGTAAAAGGAGATGTTTTAACTTTTAAGTCATTTTCCTTGATCATGGCAGCTTGTCAAAACATAAAATCATCATAAAATGGAATAAAACAAATGCGAATTTGAGGGGGGGGGAGAAAAATTGTTTATTTCAAAGTCAAAAAAATAATGAAAATTCAGAAAAAGAAACCATATATAATTTATATTTTATGAAAAAACTTACTTCGGTCATTACAATTTCTATCGTATAAGTGCTTCGCTGTTCCTTTGGAGACACCCATTTCCTTCCTAGAAAAAGTAGTTATCTTCCTTTTTAAGTTTCGATTTTAATGGGGATTCGATGGTCCCCTTAAATATACACTTAATTCTGTTTGTTCATGGTAGATAAGTTCCAAAAGAATACGTGTAAAAAAAAAATTAACAATTTTTTTTTATAAAAAAATGGAGATATGGGGATATTTTTGTTTTGTTTTTAGATTTATTTATTCCTTTTTTAGAAAAATATGTTACAATTAAGAAAAGAAAAAAAATTATTATTACTGAAATGGGAAAAAATTGGTAAAAATTTACAAAAATGAACATAAAAGGGGCCCATTCTGTAACAAAAGTTTAGGAACAATTTTTCAATTCTGGTATGTTGCTATATTATTCATTTTTGAAATGACCTTCAGGATAAGAGATATTTTAATTTTTACAAAAACTAGAGCACTTTATCTTAGTTATTGGGTGAAATTGCTTTAAAAACAGTGATTATATTCACATAAGGGACTATAAATTTTGTAATAAAACAGTGATTGATAAATCTGAAGGTTAAAATACTTCTACTATTAATACAGAACATACACAAAAAATGTAAGTTAATTATTTATTTTCAAAACTTTTTCAGCAATCACTGGACCCCATTGAGGATTTTCAAACAAACAAAAAACACATTTCGAGTAAAACGCGTTTTAAAGTGCACACATCTTGGCATCTGCTTTTACTAAAACGCTTGTAGTTTTTGTTCTAGTGAACGGAAAATTATTTTTTTTTATTTCCAATGGCGGATTACAAGACAACTGCAAACAAAATGAGAAGCAGAGAATATTGACAAAAAACAAAGAACAACAACAACAAAAAACAAAAAAAAAGAAGAAAAAAAAAGAAAGAAAAAATAAGAAAAGAAACACAAGTTCACAGTATAGTCTATAAATCACACATTTTGTGTCTGGCCTCCCAATATCTGCTCCACATGGATCCAGAGCTGAGTGCACGGCAGCGTGCCAAATAAATGGCGTCCATTTCTTCATTGGAGTCTCACAGTTTACAAAGTGGACTCTGGGCAATGCCTGCCATGTTTAGATGCTTGGATAGGCAGTCGTGGCCAGTGGAGATTCGAAAATCGGCCACAGCTCTATCTCGTGGCCATTTTGGAATATTAAGGAGTTTTTGTGCTAAGCCCCACCGTTTGTTTATTCTTTTGGTTGAATTTATAGACCAGAAGTGCTCTCTCTGTAGTATTTCTTTATAATTCTTTTGGCGCTATAAAAAGGAACTGTATTGTGTTAGAGGTTTGTAAGATTACGGAAAATTATTAACTTGGTATTTTTATAAAGCAAAAAAATGGCTTCTAAAATAAAATCATAAAAAAGATTTGTCCATTTTTGGCAAAATTCACAATTTTAGGGTAGTTGGATATCTTAAATTGATTCATTAGAAAATTATTAGTTTTTCAAAACATTGCACTTCATCCTGTTTGAGATTCAAATTGTGTTAATTCTTAAAGCTGCATTCGCGTTTTTCTGTTTTCTTTAATTTTTTATAATATATGCACATTTTGTAAATTTATTTCATTCAGAACAGCATGCATGTTTATTAAATAAGATAAACTTTACAGAGCCACTTTATAGCGCATTGTATGATATTGTTATAGCGAATTATAACGCATTGTTATGACTTACTTCATTTAAAATTAATCTGAATTCCGGATGCAAAAGCAGGGTTTTATGTTTTCTGGATAATTCTGCTCATAACAAAATAAATAATATTGAATTTAATTCTCTTGTGCTTTTATAAAATCTATCATTTTTACAGCATTATTTTAAAAGTATTTTAATTTATTCTTTATTTCTTTTTACTACCGTGATACACTATACCAGGGGTCGGCAACCTACGGTACGCGTGCCACAAGTGGTACGCAGTACAATTCTCAGTGGCACTCTGCACTACTCTATAAATTCGTCAATTATAAAGTGGTTCGAAGTTGATATATTTGTAATGGACTTTCTTGACAAATCTTAAGAATTATGGATATTTAGGGAATTATAAAAAAATCTGAAATATTATTCAAAATATAAATTTACAGAGTTATTTTGAAAAATATCGAATGTCATTTCTGGAGAGATTTAATTGTTTAAAGAAAGAAAATGGCATGCATTCTGTTTTCTGCTTTGGGTTCTGCATATCTAAGTAAAAAATTCTTTCCTCGCATGAAAAATGTTTCCGAGTCTTCAAAGTAATTGTTTAACAGCTGAATGCTCTAAATGGTGTCAAATTGAAAGTCCCAAATTATACCCCTGATTTTACGATATGAAAGTAGAGCGGAGCACTAGCTCTAGGTTTGCATTAAAATTTTTGTTAACATTTTATTTACCTATAATGAAGTGGAATACTTGTATTTTTTAAGTTGTCTGTTTCTTATTTTAATAAATATGTGTGAAATGCATAAAATATGGAAAAATACCTAATATTATGTAAAATGTTAGTTTTTGGGGGGTGAAGAAAAAGTTATATTTTATGCTGTTTATTTTTATGTTAATTAATATCTTTAAATGATGCAAAATTAATACATGATAAAACTGTAAATCTATATCCTAGCCCTCTATTTCCTAACTTTGCAAGCACTATCGCGGGAATCGAATTGTTTCAAAAATGTCCTATTGCGTGGCACGGTGAACCTTATTGGTAGATTGGTTTGCACGCCACAGCTAAAAGGCTGCCGATCCATGCACTATACCAAATAAGATGTTATGATTACATTCCCTCCTTCTGCATTCATTTGTATGCTTATTAGAGTCGAAAATGGGAAATTGGCTCCCATGTGCGAACAACATATGATTCGAATAAAATATTAGCTGCATTATTATTGATTTTAGTGAATTAATTTTCTACTCTAGATTCATACAAACTTCTTGCAAAATGTCCGCTTAAACCAGCTGATCTTGTTCCAGTACTTGTCTTGTAGTTTCAGGTGAAATTAAAGAGGAAAACTATTGATTTAATTTTATAAAAACTTTTATACAGTGTTCAAACGTTGATTCTTTTTTTACATTTCTTTTAACTATAAATCTGTTCTTTTTTTTAAAATTGAACAAACGATTTTATTTTTGTTAAAAACTCTATTATATATATATATATATATCGTTTCTCAAGCGCCTTTTCAAAGAGGCAGCTGGACGAAATTACTAATTACGCGCAGGTGTTATTTCACTTATATAACAAAAATAAAAAATCGAATTGCATTTACTTTATCAAACCAAATATTTTCTCTACGTAAAAGAAAAAAATTATCCCAAGCGATATTTTAAGAGAGTATCAGCTGAATGCAAAAATAAAAAAAAGTTGTTAAATATATTATTATTTGATAAATTTATATTTAAGCATAAAAATCAAAATTTGAAAGTTCTGTATTTGATGACCTTTATGTGGCCCTTTTTTCCCTTCTTGTATACATTTTTAATTTTAATGAACTTGAAAAATGAAACAAAATAGATTTTACAATTAACTGGGGTTTATGGGGGAAATGTTTATTTTTTCCTGTAAGTTTAATTTCTTTTTCAGAATTTTCTTATAAATTTCTAATGTATCCGTTCAAATCTAGGAGCCCCTATATGAGTATAATTTCAAGTATTTTGTATGTAAAAAGTTTTTTATTTTTTATTTTAGCATGCAGTTTTTAAACTGACTTTCGCTCTCGATATTGTTATTAAGCATGAACAATCGTAGGTGTATAAAAAATACCTGATATTAAATTTAATTAAAATTTCAAATTAGAGCTCATAATTCAAAAATTAAAAAATAAAGTTATATCTATCATATTGTTTGAAAATATTTTAAAAAAGTGAAATTTTTTTTATTGGTATTAATAGCATGTTTGCACACTGCTGGCCACACAAAATGCACCCTGAAAGAAGCATGTAAACTATGGGAAATTTACATCATGCTTTGACGGCGATAAAATATGCAAATCATTTGCATTATAGCCCAGATGCACATCTGGGTAAGCGCTATAAAAGGAGAGAACAGATTGGTGATTTGAAAAACGGCAATTGTTTTTTTTTCTTCTTTTCCCCTCGCGTAAGTTGTTTACCTATACCTTATGGAAGACATGGAGCGTCTTTTGACTAAGTTTCTGAATTCGACGGAGGAAGAATATTAGCCAATAGGGATTGCGGATTATCCTTCAGAGAAATCGGTCAGTGTGTTGGTAGAAACCAAGCAACTGCGATGCGGGTCTGTCATCGCTGGATCCAAGAGGAAACGACGGACCGTCGGGGCCGGGCGCACCCTCCTCACTGCAGCACTGTCCGTGATTACAGGCGGATTGTGCGCATGGCAATGATGCATCACGAACCATAGCACGACAGATTCAGTCTGTTACGCATCATTCGGTGCCCGCTCGTACCATTCGACGCCGTTTCCAACAGAGTGGAATGTCCGCAAGGCATCCATTGCATCGCTAACATTTAAATGGAAACCACAGGCGTTTGCGCCGCCAATGGTGCAATGAACGGCTGACATGGATAACGGAATGAAATGACACCATGTTTACTGATTAATCCCGCTTCTGCCTGCATCATCACGATGATCGGATTCGAGTTTGGAGACACCGTGATCAAAGGCTGCTGAACTGTTGCGTTATGCATCGACCCACTGGTCCTGCACCCAGTATCATGGTTTAGGGTGGTATTGGATTTCACTGCCCCCCCCCCTCTAGTACGCATTGCCGATACACCAGCGTTTCTCAAACTAGGGGGGGGGGCGTGAGAATATCGAAAAATCGAAAATAAGAGATTATTTATAAATTTATCAATTTACTAAAAAAAAAAAAAACGAAATACATTCTGATATTATAAAAAATATAAATACACATTACCAATGATATAATATACTTATAAATGTATCAGTACTGTTCAATGTATTAAAAAAAATTTATCAATTATAAGTTAGGAACAAGTTTAATAATTACTAGTGACTCCCATGGGCTTGTCATAGACAAAATTTAATACTTATCTTGATAATTTCTACGGTTTTTTAATTAAAGTCTTATTGTAGCTGTACGTCAAAGTTGAATTCAATACATTGTTATTATATAGAGGGGGGAGATAAAAATTATGATGAAAAGCTTGGTCGCAAATTTTGACAGTTTGAGAAGCACTGTGATACACTAAACAGACAGCACAATATCTCTGAGGTGTTGGAGCCCGTGGTCCTTCCATACATTCAGCGCTTGCCATCACCCATATTCCAACAGGATAATGCGCTACCGCACATGACACGCAAGAGTTCTTTAATCATCAGATAGGATTACTTCCTATGCCTGCTTGTTCTCCCGATCTATCGCCAATCGAAAAAACGTGTGGTTTATGCATTCACAACGACTGACTCGAGGTACACCATCCGCTGCTATATCAGATCAACTATGGCAATATATGAAAGCTGCATGGACTGCTGTACCCTAAGAATACATCCAAAGCCTCTTTGGTTCTATGCCGAGGCGTGTGGCAGCGGTTATATCTACTGTTATCAAATTAGTGTTGCCAATCGGAAAAATAAAATTTAGAAAAAAAAATTTTTAGGACTATTTTTTCGAAAAACAAATGTAATTCCTCCACTAAGAGTAAAAAAAACGAATAAATACAACCATAAATAAGTATATTTACTATAAAATGTGTTAAAATTCCCCCCAAAACAGCTCGAAACATTAATTTTCGCAAAGTTATGATTTGGCATGGCTGATGACGTCATATCTCCATTTAACTGAAAAATCGCATAAAAATTGAATTTTAAAAAAATTTAAAGTGAATTTCGAAAAAAACTCTTCGAGGTTAATAGCATAACGACCTATAGCTTCTACATGCCAAGTTTCATACATCT
>BMAO01030473.1:0-26201 GCA_019973975.1 Trichonephila clavata
TTGCTGATAAAGATGTAATACAGGTTAATGAGTTAAAATTTGTTTCAAAGAGAGAAAGGCTTGTTTTTGTGTTGGACCAAAGGTGAATCAAACTTTGCCTCGTAAAAGATAGCTTAAAGGTCGTGCGATTGATGCATAGTCCTCAATAATTTTTCTAAAATAGCCTGTTAGTCATAAAAATGATTGGAAATGCCGAATGTTTTTAGGTGTTTGAAAATTCATGACTACATTTGTTTTAGCTGTTGAAAGGCGAATATAACCTTCTTCAATAATATGACCAAGAAAAGTTAATATCCGCTGAAGAAAATTACACTTTTTAAATTTAAACTCTAAATCATAAGTAGCAGCAACATCAAATACTTTTTTCAGCTTTGGAATCCTTTCACAGTCAGAATTTGTTGGAATTAAAATGTCGTCCATGTATATAATAATAGTGTTGTCTTTTAAGAGATCTTTAAGCACAATTGGAATGTATTTTTGAAATAGTGAGAGAGAGTTACTAAGCCAAAAGGAACTGTATTAAATTGGTATTGTCCATTATGTGTTATGAAGTTGGTGTATTTATGGCTATCAGGATCCATTTTGATGTGAAAAAAACTTTTTTTAAGTCCAGATTTAAAAAGAGTATCGCTCCTTGCAGTTTGTCAAAAATATCTTCAATGAGGAGTAGCGCAAATCTTGTTGAATTGTTTTAGAATTAAGAGCACGAACATCAACTTAGAGTCTTGTTGACTGATTTTTTATTGACAAGAACTAAAGCTGCGGATCAACTCGGAGATTTTATTCCTTCTGACCGCCATTGGTCAATTTGGTTTTCGACGATAATTTTTAAGCTTGACTTAATCTTCTGGGACGTAACGCAATGGGTGTGTCATCAGAAAGGATAATTTGGATTTGTAAATTTGTATCTTTAGTTTTATTTTTGGTTTTTAAGATTGGATAAGGCTTTTCAAATTCGCACGCGTATCAACATTCCGAATATGCGATAAATCTACTTCAATATAAATTACATTTAAATTTGATAAATTACAATCCTCATTTTGAAAACACAAAAAGAGAATCGTTTTTATTATTAACCGGTAAATAATTACAATCGCTAATTTTCAATTCAGAAAAAGATTTGTTTATGTTAACCCCTCGCGCTGAAAATCAGTTATACAACATGTTTGATCGGATATAGGCTGTGACGTCAGTTCATATTTGTTATTTTCTTTTTCATGGAATAATTTCTATTTTGGAGAGTTTATCGATTCATTTTTATTCATTGAATTTCCTACGTTACTGGCACTGTCATGGTTTAGAGATTGGGCAGAGCCATTTGGCCTTAAACATTCGCCGGAATGATTTGGGACAGTTGGCGGTTCAAAAGAATTTAAGCTCGACATATTCTTGCTGACTGATTCTAAAGCGAAATATTTTTGTCCATCATTTTTAAATTTCATGTGAAATAAAGTTCTTAGAATGAGATGAAGTAGGGATTTTTCTGAATTTTCTGCATTTCTTTTTACTGCTTTATTTAAATCGTCAAATATAATAGGCGGAACTATTAAATCAATATACTATTTATTACATGCAGATGCAGCTACTGTTATCGGATTTCACGAAAACATGGAAGAGCTAATTTAATTTTTGCAAGATGGGGGGGGGGTGATATATTTTCGTATTGCAATTCATGTAAAGATTCATTAAACATTTTACTTTCCACTTTACAAACAGGGTCGTGATTTGAATTAGGTCTAGAATTGAAATGAGTTTTGTTTCTGTAAGAATCACCACGCGGGGGATTTTCTGAAATGTTTCGTGAATAATTTGTGAAATTTGTATCACGCGGGTAGTATCGATTAAAGCCCTGAGACAGATTCTATTTCTGTTCGGCTGTCATCCTGCGGTTGATGGTATTGTGTGCTGTCGGAATACGACTTTCGCTTTGCTACTAAGAAAATATTGCATTCCCTTGACAATACAGAAGGCTTGAACCAAGATTCGTTTTAAAATATCGCAATATGTTGCTAAGTTTCTTGATCGAGGGTGGAATGTAATTTGTCGGCTATCATTAATTCATACAAGATTTTAAATTCATTCACGTTACGAAGTTTACAATAATATTCGAAAGAACTTGTTAATCGTGACGAAAACTGTACGAGTGATACGCTTGGCAATCGTTGAGCCCTACAGAAATTAACTAAGCATTCTTGCGTGGTTGGTTGGAATTCTCGTAAAATAACGTGTTTAACTTTCTCGTAATGTTGGAGTTCGTTTTCGGGGATATAAATCAAAATACTGTTAGCTTTTTCGCCCAGAATATTCATTAAGATCACTTATTTTAATTCCGGTGGAAAATTTTTGGTTGTAAACGCATGTTCAAGTGAATGAAAAAATAAACTATAATTTTCAGGTATACAAGGAACTGTCATACTCAGCGTCTTAACGGATTTAATGAGACTTTCTAAGAGGTTAGTTGACGGTGTTTCGAATGTTGCAGTAGCATTGTTTGAAATATTAGAATTTTTAGCTGGGGCTTATTTTCGCGAGTGCAATTTCTTTTTCAATTTGAATGATTTTTTGGCCATTTGCTCGGCTTCATTTTTTTGAAGTTCTGCTTGGTTTTTTTTCTAAATTCTGCTTGTTTTTTTCTAGTTTTGATTCTTTTCGTTCATCTACGAGTAAATTAAGCATATCCCTAACGAATTCAGGTTCGATTTTGAAAGTGTCAGTTTGTTCGATTAGTGCTTTTAAACTCACAAGTGTAACATTTATTGGGACAGTAACACTAGTTCTTTCGCAGCAGTTATAAATCTTCTTTCATAGTATTACGATGCATGCTGAAGAAAAAAGGTTTGATACTACGTGATTGACGGTATCGGAGTGTTTGTAGACTGCAGATAGACTTTGCTGATAAAAAAAAACTATCCGTTTGCGATGAGTTCAGCACTGTTCACTCTTCACGACGATGATTGTAAATACGAAGCAGATGGAGTTTACACTCAATGCGATGAATAGACGGGAAAATTGACCTTTTTGTTCACTCACACACACTTTTGGACGATGACGAAGAGACTTTTTGATTGAGTCGCAAGCTTTGGTTTGGATTGGCAAAGGAGACGGTAGTACACTGGACTCTGAGCAGAGGATTGGCTCTTAGTAGGCGTCGAAGGAATTCATTGATTCAACATTCGACGTTGCTTTGGGCAATTTCGATGAGTGCCGTTTGTTTTGGGCGACTTTTATTTTAATACGGATTCAAAAACCATTAAGGTTGCGAGTCTGAGCCCCCATGTAACACAGAAGGTGGTGTCTACGGTTATGTTGAATAAAAGAGACGTTTTTGTCTAAGTATATTTAATGCCAAATTTACAGGTTGTTAAACCTGACTGGGAAAAAGTATTTGCACTAATTCTCCCGCTTACAGCCGGTGGTACAGAAAGTGGTACTGGTGTCGCCAGGGAGTGTATATATATATCTATAAAATTTTTCAGAAACTCAAAATTTTCTACTCTAGATAGTTTAACAGTAATCATTAATCCAGAAGCTACATCATCATACTTATACGAAAGCACCTCTACAACTTGATTCGAATTTCTAAAATTGTGTAATACGTGTTCTCAACAACATTTTTGTACAGCAAAAATTAGTTTTCGAAAAGAGGTTGTCCAGGAAATTTAAAAAGGTCTATTTAATATATTTTTACTGGGGTTTTTGGATTGTTGGTTGGAAGGATATTTCCTACCCACAGTGATTTAAACCACCCATGATTAGATTGTAGTCAAAAACAATCTGCAGCTTTTGAGTATATCCTCATTTTTTTATTTTTGAGTTTGATTCTGTAAGAATTTTTAGTACTGCTCACCAAACACACTCTATTGATTTCAGCCCAAGTTAACCTTTTTTTATATAGATTCGGGTTTGACAAAGAGGCCAACCAAAATAAATTTTTCTCGATTTGTATTAGGGCAAGGATGGCGAACCTTTTTGGAGATGTGGGTCAAATTTTCTTCATATTTTTTTTGTACTAGCTCGTGGGTCACCAATGCCCTTTTGCATCAGAATTATGTTTAAAACTATTTAAATGAGTATTTTTAAAAATAAACACATCTTTAAATTTAATTTTCTTATCAAGTAAAAATAAGCAAGGATGGACAATTTAAAATTATTTAGTAGATCTAAAATCTCTTAAGTGTTTGGTGCAAATGACAATGAGTGTTTGAATAAACAAGAAGTAACGAAACTTGCATACTATATATATTGTGAAGTATTATTTATTAGTACATATATACATATATCTGTATGTATATATCGTTAATAATATTCGGGCAACAAGAGCTAACTTCCCTTGCATATATTTTGAGAGGTATTATATATATATATATATATATATATATATATATATACGCCGGCATTTTTTTGATAAAATGGCAAAGTCTAGCTCTGTTAAGGTTGTATGCAATCACATTCCATATTCAATCAAATTATCTGGAAGAGTCCAAAATGAAGCAGTTTTTATTGGGATAAATAACATGTTTACTTTTAGAAATACTTAAGATTCTTTTATAATTGAAGGGAAAAATTTACTGTTGTAATTTTACTCCAAAAGTTCCTAAAAGATATTATTTTGGCAAGATATATATTTGTTATAAATAATGAACAAATAATTGGGATATTTTTTTTAAAGTGATTTAAAATTAAAAATTAAAAAATGGATAATTATAAGACATTAAAGCTAAGATCTTTTTTATCAAATGTTTTCACTGTCATAATTCCAACAATTTATTTACTGAAAAATAATATGAGCATATTTTTATTAGTAAAATGAACCCAAAAAAATTCAGTAATGCATTCGCAAACGATATCCGACGACGAAGTAAAGCGATTTTATTGCAATAAATACGACAGCTTATTAAGCGAAAATGGTGAGCAGAAGCCCAGTAATGCTTTGTAGACACAATAAAAATGTCAGCTTTCTAAATGAAGACGGTGTCTGTAGACAAAATAAATCTATGTGTCAGTATCCTGAGCAAGGACATTTTTCTAAGCTATGGGAAGGTGGTACGTCAGTATCTGTAATGAATGATGGTGTCTAAAGACAGGGCAAAGGTATATGGATACAATATAAACGTGAGCTTTCCAAGCGAGGACAGTTTCTAAGACAGGGTAATGCTATGAGACAGCCTCCTAAATGAGGGCCCTCTCCAAAGACAGATGCTATGAGTCAGCATCCTAAATGAGGACGTTCTTCAAAGAAAATAAAGCTTTATACTATATTTAGATGAGCAGAACACAGTAGTTAAGTTCAAAGTCGTGGCAAAAATGTTTTACTTATGAAGATGCCGACTCATAAATACGAATCTATATGTTGTCTTGCATTTCCGTAACGTTTCTTATTCGACTAAATTCCATATTCTTTCGAGTGCTTACGTATTAGACCATATTTTTGTAATACTTCAATGCATTCTCTTTCGAAAAAAAAATTCTTAAATTTCATCATTTTTCACAACAAAATAAGAGGAGAATAATACCAAAGAATTAATCAATTAAAATAATATTATCTTCGATCAAGATTATTGTGCTGGAACATGTGCAAAAAAAGTACAAACTATAAAAGTAGAGTAATTTTCGAGCACGAACTGGCAAAATTAGTGCGTTTGAATAAGCATAGGAATGATATTTCTTTATTGGTGGCAGATCGAGCCAATTGTCAACGTTATTCGATTTGATGTTATGATACTTTATACGTATTGTACTATCCTTACATAATATGTATCTCAAAATCAACATTATAGATATTTATAAATTTATTAATACATTTGTTGATTCGATTCATCAAAATTACAATCGTTTTTCAGGAAAATATTTTTAAAAAGTATTCTTTAAAAAAATTAAATTTTGGCGTCACTGTTTGCTTTAGTATTTTTTCAGTACAATACTGTGCGCATTAATTGGGACAAACACAAAATTTTTTACAAATGTTGTTTAATTAATATATGTAACAACTTACATGCAATCTTATACCAAATATGTCCTTCTCTAGCTTGAATGAGATCATGTACTACACCATTTGGCATGTGTTCCACTAAGATAAAACAAATTTTTCATCTCATCTCATCACAAAGTCAAACTTTTATAACATTCTCTATCGTTGTTTTTCTTTATTGGGCAGTCCATTTTATTCGCACACGTCTCTTTACTATGTTCTATAAATTTTCAACGGGATTTACAAGAGAGTTACCAGGTAATTCAAAAACAGCTATTTTCTGTTTTTGAAAAAAAAATCGTTATATTAGCTTGGAAAAGGGACGGTGAACCTTTTTAAGATCAAATTCTGTTCATATTTTTTTAATACTAGCTCGTTTGTCACTAATGCCCATTTGCACCAGTTAAGTTTAAAAAATTTTAACTAGGTATTTTTAAAATTAAAACACTTTAAAAATTCAATAGGCTCATTGGGTAAAATTGGACGTGGTTTGATGATTTAAAAATATTTAGTGGGGTTAAAAATTCTGTGGTTTTTAGTGTAGAACTGGCAATAAGAGTTTAAATGAACAAGAAGTAACGAAAATTACATACAATATATATTATAAAATACTATTTATTTGTATATACAAATACATATATGTATAACAAAATTGATTATAAAGTATATAAATAAATTTATTTTGCTGTTTAATTTCAGACAGTTTTTTTAATATTAAGTTCATATTTCGTATTCATTTGTTTAACGCATTTTGCAGTTAATTAATTCCCTGTCAGGTCCATTTCTATTAGAAGATTTTTAAAATTTCATTGAAGAAAACACTTTTTCACACGAATATGTGGATACAAACATTATCAAAAGAGCATATTATCTACTGTTTTAAATGATTTAAGATCTTTTGGTAAGGAATCCCATATGTTTAATATAATATTTTCAATTTTTACTGTGGGATCAATATTCACCGAGTTTTCCTTCTACTTCAGAAATAAAAATTTCAAATTGTGTTCCCACAGTCCGCTGCTTCAAAATTCAATTGACTCCATTTGTAAATTATCGATACCTAGCCACATAAATTCGGTTAACTCCATTTTTCAAATTCTGTTTTGTATGGATGTAAAATAAAGTGAAATGTATTTTCTTAACTTTTAAATTGAGTCTAACTTCAAAAGCTTGTTTTATTTAATGAATAATCATTACGTATTTTTAATTGCATTTCTTCTAATGGGAACGGAGTTTTCAAAGTTATTGTGTTTTGAAAATGTTTTTGTAACTGAGGAAAATACTTCGTGATTATTATTTCCAATTCCTTAGTAAAGGTGTAAAGTTCCGTCATAAATATTTTAATGTTTTCAAACATCATTAAAAATATTAGTCCATGCTCTTGAAGTTTTTATTCAGTTCATTAAAATGCTAGTGATGCTAGTCCATAAAAACATTAAATCATTTAACCAATGTATATTGGGTATTTCATCGTAACTATTCTCTTTTTCAATTAAAACAAGCTTAAATACTTTTAATAACGTTACAAAGCAATTAAGGACTTGACCGAAACTAAGCCTTCGAACTTTAATGTAAGTGAAATTCCCTGAATATTTGCATTCTATTTCCTCTAAGAATTGTGCTAATTGCCATTTATAAAGTTGATTATTTTTATTACAACTAACATTACACTGGAAATGTTTTTAAACCATGTTTTGCGCATAAAACATGCTGGTGTACTTTACAATGAATTCAATCAGAGAATGTGAAATATTTTGCTTAAGATACTGAATTAATCCAATGTTTTTCAATACCGTACTAGGTGCACGGTCTGTTGTAACAGAAGCTATTTTCTGACAGTCAGCATCCTTTTTTTTAAGTGCAATATCAAATTCTTTAAAAATATCAAGCTCCGGTACACTTCCCTTTCCATGGCATTAGTTTTATTAACTCTTTATTCATTATATATTTGCATACTTATCCAGAGTAAAAATTGCTCTAATTGTAGATAACCATTTACATCATTACTCTCATCTAAAGCAATTGAATACATTTCTGCATAATTTAAATCATTATGTGTATTAGCGAAGAAATATTTTTTTCTTATTCTATAATTTGATCTTTAGTTATATTGCGACTTATAGCTAACTCATTTATACGCTTTATAATCAAGACTTTTTCTTAAAAATCAACAAACAATGTAGGACTACATTCTAAATACGATTTTATTACAAATTCTATTTCTGAAAAAGGTTTCTCATGGCGAGCAATGCAATGGGCAACTTGGAAACTAGCACAGCTGTAATGTTATTTTTTGCAGTAAATTTTTTTTTAAAACACTGCTTTGAGAAAAACTCTCCTTTTTCTATTGTAAATTTCTTTTTTCGTCTGTTGATGTGACGAGATTGAAATGCGAAATTCCAAAATGTCTTTAAACATTATGCAAGGTGTAACACACACACAAATGAGACTAAGTGTGTAGCTTGATAAAAGAGTGGAGTTTTCAACAATTGTTTTGGTGACTCCTTCCAAGGCTCCTTCTCTATCCACGTGGCCAGTTTCACCTTAATCGATCACGCCAGTTAGGAGTACTGCGTCATTGAGTGAAGAAGTGCAATTGCATTCTACCGGAAAAATGTCGAATCAACATCAAGTTTCTTGAGAAACTTCAGAAATTATCAACGAAAACATTTCAAATATTAATCGAGACTTATGAAGATTAAACTTTGTCACGTGCAAGTGTATGAATGACATAAGCGGTTTTCAGAGGGGATGGGTCAGTGTGGACGATAATGAACCTACTGGACGGACAAGGTCAGCAATTACAGGCCAAGATGTTGCCAAAATTCGTGATATGAATGAGTTCCCACTCACATCTGTAGGCAGGCTGTTAATCAACACTACTATACTGAAATACTTAAAGGACTTCGTGGGAAAAAAGGCCAGAATTGGGGAGTGATGAATGGCTGTTTCACCAAGACAAATCACTCGCTCACACATCCCTAACTGTCAAGAAGTTTCTGACCAGCAAAAACATTATTACGATTGGGCATCCTCTTCATTCAACTTATTTGGCCCCATGCGACTTTTTTTAATTTCCTAGAATTAAATATTGTTTAAAAAGAACCCATTTTACCTCAGTTCAAGAGGTTTAGGCAAAAATGGAGAATTTCCTGAAGGGTCTTCCAAAAACCATGTTACAGAAATGTTACCAGCAATGGTAGCACCGATTGCAGAAGTGTGTGAATATAAAGGCGAACTACTTTGAAGGAGATTATATCATGGAGAACTGATTCTGTAAGTGTACAATGATTAACTGCACCAGTCACTCCACGTATGTAGGTGAATTCACTTTTTCCTTGCAAAATACACATATAACTATTTTATTGCTTTCAATCACACCATATTTATCAGACCATTCAGCTTGATATCGCCTGGAACTTCCATGGCTTGTTTTTATTAAGCTGTCATAGTACAGGGCTAGAGTTAACAATATTTATAATACAATAACTTGAGAAGGAATTTTGCATTAACGTACCTAATATACATACATCAATACACATTAATTTTATATGCGATTGAAATGGATGCCACTAAGTTCAATACTGGTACTGACTGGTACAAGCGCCTTAAACTGCGAGCCAAAAATTGCTAGTATCGAGAAAAACATGACAAGCGCATGGGGCCCCATCAGGGCCTTACAAAGTGAAACAAAGAGGAAATGATATAAGTGCTATGAAAGTCTCTTTCTACGAACATAACTGAACATAACCTTACAAAAGGGCATTTTATCCGAAGAAAGTGCGTTTAATATGGTTATTTGCTTTGAATTGTCGATATTTTTTTTAAAAATATTGTGAGTAAAATTATGCATTTTATTTGATATTTTGCAATCACTCTCTTGTGTTATTTCAAATACTATATATTTTCACATACATTTTTTGTCATTTACGTAACTTTGGAACTGGAATGATCATACCGAAGGCTATAGAAAGCACTTAAAATGCTTTTGTGTCAATGCAGTGCTTGAAAAAATACAAATAAAATACAAATAATCTACACAAATTAGAAAATTTAAATAAACCCACGTAAAAAACAAGTGGTTGCCTAGCGTACGTGGGTCAGTTAAAAAGCTTGCGGGGGTCAGTATCTGACCCGCGGGTCATAGGTTCGTAATCACTGTATTAGGGTATAACTAAAACATGCACTTAAAAATTATACCGTACAATATTAGGAATTGAAATTTCGGAGCTCTAGTGCCCTGCTCGTGAAACAAAGTGACAGAGATCTAGAGCAAGGAAATTAAGTTAGAAATAGAAAGATTCGAATTTTATTAATTCTCTTTCAAAATTCTGCCCATATTTAATTTTTTAAAAAAAATTATTTTTCGGTATTTTGTTAATAGATGGAAGTAACCTAAAAGTAATTTTTAGTATTGGCCATAGAAAATTCTAAAAATTTCTATTGAAAGTTTCTTACAATGTCAAAAATAAATTTAGTTTATAAAAGCTTGGGATTAAATTTTCTTAATTTATTTTTAAAAATATGCAATGTTTCAGTTTCTTTTGAGTGTTTCGTATAATGTAATCCAAATAAGAACTCTACCTTGATATATTTTAAAGACATTTCTAAAAGCAGTTATTTCTGCATTTTGTGCGGGATTTCAGTACGTCTAAATGAAACATTTCTGAAAAAAATATTCCATATAGTTTAAATGTGCTACCGTAAATATAAGAAAAAATTCAATAGAAGTAAGAATATATTTTTTTATTAAAACTTTTAAAAGGAAAGCTAATTCTAACCTTTGACGCATAATTGAAAGGAGTACTTTTGAAAGGAGTACTTTTGAACTCTAATCACCCCGCTATCGATTATTGTCGAAATAATCTTATTGACGGAATATGACGTTTTTCAAATGTGTCTCTGCATAATGTTTCGAATCTACTTCATTGTAAAGACTGTTCTCATATTCGTTTTCAGACTGAGAGAATTTTTTTCTGAAATTTCAGATGAGTGAATCTTTAAATGCAAGATTAAGCGATAATTTTAAAATGGAATGTGCAGTGCGACCATTGGTCAGTGAAGTCACGGCTACACCAGAAGAAGCTATAGCACAACTGCTATCTTCTGGGTTTTTCTGATGATCATTAATAATAAGTTTATCAAAAACGTTTTTCCGTTTCCTCCAGGGACTTCGAGAAAAAAAGAGTGCACCGCTGCCGGATTCTATTTTGCGTAACACTTGTTGGAAAACGTGACTTTGTTCTGGAGTTAATTGAGATAAATTCTTTTACTTGATGTTGCAATGCTATAAAATCGTACTTTAATTCTCAAGCAATTTCATTATCGAAGCCATTTCCATCGACACGCTCTAGAACTAATCATTCCAAAATCATGTAGCTTCTTCCCATCCATTCTGATAACCTTTATTGCGTTTCGTTGTAGATGTGTTGATTGAAAGGCATATTTGCTTGTATTTGCAGCAAAATATCTTCCGCCATGTAGTCTTTGTACTTTTTCCAAAAGGTTTGAGGATTAGAAAGACCGAAGATGAAATATGTATTGCGTAAAGCTCCCTAATTTTATTCGGCGATTGACATTTAATGGCTTCATCCATAGTATTATCTAGTATATCTTCAAATTTTGTGCAAAATATGAATATTGTATAATTAGATTTTTAAAAAATTCAAAGTGATAAACATTTGAAAAATCAAAACTTTTTATGAAACTGTCAATTAATATTACCATAAAATTTTCAATATCACGCGCGCAATTCGCTAAAACTTTATTTCGTTTTCCTCTTTAAAATGTGGTAGAAAATTTGCATTAAAATATCTGGGATTGTCGGAATAAAGAACTTCTTAGCCAACTTGTCATTATTTCTCAAAGTTTGAGTTTGAAATTTAACAAAAGTAACTTAATAAACGTTATACGTTTAATAAAAAACTATTTAAAATTTGCTTTTTGTAAAGATGCTTAATTACACTGTGTTTCAATTCACTGTGTTATAAATGTAAAAAAAAGTGGTTTTATTCCTAAACTTTATAAAAATTTAGAGAAAATTTTAAAAATAACCCATTAATAAATTAATAGATCGTAACCCCAAAAACGTACATATTTCAAAATTTTCGCTGTATTTTTTTTTTTTGTTAAAAATTGCTCTCTTAAAGATTGTGAAAATTAAAAACTTACTTTAAAAAGTCACATAAATTTCTTCATTTGGAAATAGGTTTAAAACTTTATTCTTTTCAGATTTATTTGCTAGTAATAAACGACATAGTTTGCTAAAGAAAAATTTATTTTGATAAATTTAAAAAATAATAAAAATTTTTACATAATTTTCAGATCTTTAGTGTGGAGGAATTGAGAAAAAGTCTTGTATGAGACTCATCTGTGACTTTGAACCGGCATCGATCTGCACGATTACAAAATAATAAGACGAAATCGTTGTGCGTTTACACTCACAAATTTAAAAAACTGCAAGACCGATGGCTACTGAGCGAGAAGATACAAAGCATGCATGTGATACGTGTCACAAAACATTTGAATTCCGGAGACACTACTTAAAACACTTGGATGTGCATAAAAAATCATTATTGTACGAATGTCCAAAATGTGTGGCAGCCTTCAATTCCGTAATTGAGCGATCCAACCATATCAGAACTCATGCAGAAGATTCAAATTTTAAGTGTTCGTATTGCAGTATATCATTCAGTTCATCTTATATACTTCATTTACACGAAAACCAGCACAAAACACAAAAAGGATTAATTTGCGTAGTGAGCCATATAAATATTCCCTCCAAACTGTCACTACAACGACATCTACTTTTACATGAAGCTGAAGAATCTACTAATTCTGATGTGTGCAATGAAAAATCTCCAGAGGAAAAGCTACAGGAAACACCTCTACATCACCACCAGGGAAGGAAACAAATCATTTGTAAAATATGTGGGGAAAACTTTGTTAACAATTCTAGACTTAAAAGGCATCATCTTACACATTCGGGTGAAAATCCAAATATATGCAAAATTTGTGGACAAATGTTTTCAAAAAAGTCAAATCTTAAAAAGCATCAACTGATTCATTCGGGAGAGAAGCAGCATGTATGTGAATATTGCGGAAAAGGATTCTCTGAAAAAGGATATTTGAAAACGCATCGTCGCATTCATACAGGAGAAAAACCTTATAAATGTGAATTATGCATTAAAATGTTTTCAGATATGTCGGATTTTAAAAGGCATCAACGGCTGCATTCGGGAGACAAGCCTCATGTATGTGAATATTGCGGGAAAAGATTCTCTCGAAGAGAGCATTTGAAAATGCATCATCGTCTTCATACGGAAAAAACACCTTAAAAGTGTAACTTTTGTGGAAAATGTTTTTCGACCTCTGGTAACAGAACACGACATTGTCGAACTCAACACGAAAAAGTTCACTGAGAGAAATATCTCAAAGCAAACATTTTTTTTCACTTTAAAGTAATATGGATAGCACAATATTCTTTTCCACATAACTTTTTACAAACCATTATTGTCTGTTAAAATCATGAATTTTGGATGTATCAAATGTTCTTGATCATAATGCTTTAATCACAAGAATATATGTATCATTTTTATTACTAAATATAACTTACTTGTAAGTAATTCTAATTCATAAATGAAGAGACTATGTATCGTAAAATAATTTTAATAAAAAAATAAATGTATCGATTTTGATTTTTTGTTTTTAATTTTAAGTGTTTGTCTAAACAGTACAACAATTTTCTAGCTTTTAATTGATACATTTTTAAAAATTATGGCAAAAAAAATTTTTGATAATTATTTAAGACGAATCACAGAACTATTTATACTTTGTGAGGTCCTTAAGATACACATTTGCATTTTTTTATATCTGTGAGGAAGTATTTAGTTTGTAAACAATTTATAAACTAAATTAGATCTGAATCCACCCCCCAAAAAAAATACATAAATATAAGTATCTGAATTATATTTTGTTATTCTTTGAAAATCTAAATTATTGGTAATAAAAATAATTTAAAATAATATATCATTTTTGGAATAATTTAATGCTTTCGAAGGTATCCTAGTGGTTTTATACTTAAAATGCAAATATTTGAAAAGAAAAGATTTGTATCGAGTATTTTACTTGAAAATTATATTTCTTACAATGTCGGATTCAAAAAATTACCTTTCTTTGGTATTCGTTGTCTTCATGTGTTCAAAGGAAATGATATCGTACTGTTGGAAATCATTTTTACCAGATGTAATGGTACGACTTAAAGATTTTGTTTTAATGAGTGATTTTAAGGTTTATTGGCACAAGAGCCTATTTCGGCTATACTGCGCCAAACATTTGTTTTAATATCTGTGGTCTAGACGGGAAGAGAAAGAAAGAATGAATTGAATGACAAGAAAGAGGGTCGAAAATAGACAAGGATCACTAGGGTACCACGGGTTCGTGAAGTCCGTGTTTACCAAAGACAGTAAACCCCGTGGGAAAAGGAAAAGATCACTAGGGCACCTCGGGATTGTGACACCCGTACTTACCTAAAGAAGGTGAGCCCTCTGAGGGGTTTGTTTTAATAATGCACAAAATTTTACTTTACTTTAAAATCTATATAATATATAAAAATTAATAATAATTCCCAAATAAGTTTTTTTTGGAATATTTCGATATTCTGCTTTGTTTGACATTTATTTTTTACACACATACTAGTTTACGTACAATAATATTACTGTAAATACATGTATTCCAGAAACTTATTTCGGTCTTAATGGTAAATTAATGCTAAATTGCTAAAAGAAACTCGTGTCTTTTATAGCAAAGTTCTCCAAGAGGTTCGATTTCTACATATTATATTTGATTACCTAGTCAATGTTTCAAATCATAATAAAAACTCTATTCATAAAGATCCCTCTTAGAAATTTCGAAAATGAAATTTTTTTATGGTCATAATAAGTTGAAAAGCGGAACAGTATTAAAAAATAAAGGAATTTTGAGCTTAAAAAGTAATGCTGAAATACCTGCAACTGCTTCAATAACTATTGGCATTTTTAACTCATTATTAGAATAGTTTTCCTGGAATTGTCCTCTATTTTACTCATAAGGTCGAACGTCGTTTATCCGAATCAATTGGGATCGGATAAGTTTCGGATACGCGATCGTTCGGATAACCGAAAACGGAATTCGATCCATGCAGTATATGATACTGGATACTACACAAATATTGAAAATCATCCCATTTGGGAAACGTGCTTGGAGAAAAAGTCAAATAGGTGCAAAACGTCGCAATTTTACCTTGATTGTGGAAAATAACCACTTATTTTTCTTTGTACCATTGTACGCCTTCTTGAGCTCACGATCAAGAACAACATCGTGTATTTCCCTCAAGGTTTTCCTTTTCTTTGCGCCATATTCTAAATCATGCTTTGACGCAAAATTTAAAATGGTTTCTCGGCATTTTTTATGTAAGAAATTGTTGACTTCCCGACATTATAAAACTGTGCTAGAGACACTCCGCTTTTTCCCTTCGCGAGATGGTTCAATATTTCAAGCTTTGTCTCTATGTTTAAAACGTTGCGCTTCCGTTTTGAATTCGAAGCCATAGCAGTTCACAACTCAACAAAAGGGCACTTATACACCCCCTCACTTGGAACTAATCTGACCAAATATTTTGTGCGCAAATGTTTACCAAATGACACCACTGAAATTCCCCATTTATCCATCAGTCTGGGTTTTCCCATCACTTTCAAACTAACATGAAACAAATGTTGAGCATTGGTCTGTTCGAAAACGTATCCGGACTTTGGTTCGGATATTTGACGCTCCCGATAAAAAACGTTCGGATAAACGACGTCCTACTGTACATTTTTACTTATAGAGAGAGAGGAGTTTGCTGTTACTACCTACCCGAAAAAAATTACTCCAAACTGACATCCACGTGCAAATTTGTCTGTGCACCTCAGTTGAATATATACAAAACTAGCTCATTCAATAAAGTCTCTCCGGATCTTTAGATCCTGCTTTTTGTTCTGAACCTAATGTAAATGTTTTGTTCCACACAAAAAGCCCATTAATGGTTTTGGTAAAATCTGAAAATTCTATAATACGTCTTTAAGGAACTACGAAAATAGACCAATAAAACACTGGACCTGCTTAACTGTTTCAGTTCTGAGAAAGTCTATGTAAATGATGTTTTAAATGTTCTCTTGTGCTATTCTATGTGACAAGACTAGTTTCAAATTCAGGAAATGAGTTTTCTTTAAAATCAGCTCAAGGCTGAATTTCGAGACGTGGTCCCTATCACACCTTTTAGCGACATCACTTCGTCAAAAATAGTCGTTGTACTAAGATTGACTAATCGACTTTTTGAAAGTATATGATGTCCTGGTTCCCTTAACCACAATTGCCATAGAAGGTTATCCAGAGTCCTTTTGAAAATAAGTATTTTAAATTATAAGAATTGTGCAGTCTCTGACGATTAAAAATTAAAGTTTATTTTAAGAAATATGTTGATTCGTCGTACTTTAATGTGATCAAATGTTTATTTTTGACTTATGATATGAGATCCTTATGAAACAGTAACATATGTAGAACTTTTTTTAAGGTTAAATTTATATAAAAAAAAGTGTATTATGTTAGATTATAAGATTATTGGCGTTACACGTAAAGTCCACCGTAGCCAAGTGGTCAAGTTTACGGACTCGTAGCTGGCGTGTCATCAGCTCGAGCCTGTTATCTCTAAAGACCCAAAGTGTAGGGAGGTGATGAACATTACATTTGCTTAGAGCTGAAACGTGTTCCCTTTGTTGATGATCTGGCAGTTCGGAAAGGGGTTCCAGTTCAGGTGTCATCCTCGTCACATGTCCATGGTTCAAATTTATGAGGTCCGTCTCCGCACAATCTAGAGTAGCTGAGTAGCGTGACGTAAATATATTCACTCACTTGTACGTGAAAGGGGTCTCTCACATTCATGTATAATGCGATAAATGTAACTACTGAAATTAAAAGATTTCTGGTATAAAATTTGTTTCATAAATATTTCTTTGAATTGTATTAACTTTTATAAATTAAAAAAAAATGACTGATATTGAATTTATAATTTGAATTTCTTCAACGCCAAATCAAAGAATACTTAGGATCTCTCACACTCAATTTATCTTTCAGCTCGGTGTAATTAAAGAAAATAAATTTAATTCACACTAAGTTTCATGCATGAATACCTTAGCAATCCTGAAGCCAGAAATTTAAAACAAGCAAGCCAAAAGACCGAGAATAGAAAAGACTTCAGGGTATTGTCGCAGATTGAATTCTTAATAACTTAAGAAGAGCTGACATCTCAACACTGCGCAAAACTCCATATACATGCATGTTTGTTAATCACATCTCTCAAAACAATTCAGTGATTGAAAAAAGCTATCGCGGTTCACAGTGCATTAAGTTTATAATTACATCATACTACACTACTAATTCTACGGCACACAATACAGTTTATCCTTTTGTGTCTGGCTCATATTTAGGTTTTATTCCTTTTAATGTTAAGTTATTTTGACGATTTCGGTATATATTGTCAGTTTTCTTATATTTTAAATATCAAATGTTTAGTACAAAATGAAATGTACGCAGTTGTTTAAAATTGATATTTTCAATTACAAACATAGAAACTTTTATGTTCTTGTAACAAATGCATATTCGTTTAAGATGGTTGTCGCACAGCGTAACAACAGTATAGTTCGTTTCTAATGGAGGGGGAGACATTGTTCTTTCAAAAATATAAATAAATACGTATTAGTCACTCAGTAACTCAGTTTTGTGTAGTATAAATGGCAACACTTTTCCAAGTGAATACCAATTCCGCAATCTTTACACTAGAGTCGTGTTTCATTCCTTGCTCTTTTTTTCTTTATTTTGGTTTATCCTTTCTTAAAAAATTAACTTTGCACTGTCCTATAGTTTCGGAGGAGAGCGGAGAAAATAGGATATAATATCTCGTACAGTAAAATCGGCAGGTTTAAAATGCAGGTATCTGCTAATACTCTTTTATCCAGAAGTTGCATCATCATATTTATGTCAAAAGATCTTCTACAACTTAGATACGAAATTCTAAAAATGTTATGTATTTCTCAACTACATTTTTATACAGCAAAAATGAGTTCAAAATGTAAAGGTAGAAATATATTTTTATAATATTTTTTTCCTTGTGTTTTTGATCTGGTGGCAGGAAGGATATTTCCTATTCACAATGATCTACACTACCCATGATTAAATCACAGTCAAAACAATCTTCAGCTTCACATAGCTTCATTTTTTTTATTTTTGAGGTAGATAATGGAGTGTAATGAGTACTGCTCATAAAACACCATTTATTGAATTGACCCCAAATTAACTTTTCTTAATATAGATTTGGTTTTGTCAAAAAGTTCAAGCCAAAATAAAACTCTCAACATCCTTTTAAAATGAAGATTAATTCTCAGAATCTGTGATGCATACAACAGAAGGATAATCTTGCGGGTAATATGCGGTTATCGTACCACATGTTATGAATCACTTTATGCTATTTCTGGCTGTCTTCCAATCACATGGCTATTCATTGTAATATTTCTTTTAGGGAAAATTTCTCTGCTTCGTCTGTCTCTAATTATGATTGCATTGTGTCTTTATTTATTCTCCCTCGTTCTTCAGAGAGGAATGTCATCAATATTATTCCACTTAGACGCAAAAGCACATACGATTTCCCTGTTATTTTATATACGTATGGCAGAGTTGGTTTTGGTTTTGTTGTATTTAGGAGTGGTTTGAATCCGAACATGTTCAATTTTAATTTAGTTATGTATGCCCAGTTTGCGTATCTGAACATATATGTTTAAACTTCGCCAATAAATGCCTCACTGAAAAAATGGCGTCATCTCAGACTATCTCATCTATAAAGACTCTCTTTTTCTCTTGTATTCTGTTATGTGAATTTCTTCATCTAAGAATATAATCGTCAAGATCCAAAAGTAACTTCGAAGACTAAAAGATACAAACATCTCAATATATTTTACATTTTCTCGCGGACAGTGAGAATTTCTTGGGAATGAGCTGGCCGACTAGCTTGCAAAAGCTGCAACCAAGTGCAAAATAGACATTCTCTTTAGTATTCTTAAATTAATTTACAAGAAGATAATCAAAGAAAGAATGGTGAAGTCTTGGAACCAAAAGAATATCTCATTACATATTATGGGAGCTTACACAAAGAAAATTTTTCCAACCATAATAAAAGACTGGACTACCTATCATTTTTATATAATAATTACCCAAATAACCTAATTTATAACTAGTCATGGAAGCTTTAAAAGCAAGTTGAACCACTTTAATTTAGTTCCATCATTTTCCTGTGTATGTGATTTTTGTGGGGAGGAAAATGTAGAACATGTACTTCTTCCGTGTTCCATGTTTGAAAAGGAACGAAACACATCCGAAGACTGGTTATCAAGGGACTTAATGTAAATTGGCCTCCAATCTTCTCTAATTTCTTTCCACAAGAAGTTTTTTTTTAAAAAAATGTATGAATTTCTTGTAAATATTTGTAACCCTTCATAATTTTAAAAAATTATTTCCTTCATTCCTTTGAAATGTGTGATTAATACTTAATTCTCTGTACCCTTAATTTGTGGTACATGCGAGGATTTAATAATTTTTTCAGTAAAAAAAATATTAATTTGTGTGCAACTGCCTAATGCACTTAAACATATTAACCTGTACAATACTCAGATGTGAAGTTTTGCAGCACTAGTTCCGTGGCCGAGATTATCTCGGTCATTACATTCAAAAATGATAATAACAGAAGCATTTGAATGTGTCATTGATTTTCTTTCAAAATATATGCTTTCCAGAACCCTAATCCACTTAAATAATTATTTTTTGGTTTTTGTTTAACGATGGTAAAAATTTTGAAATTGGTAGTAATTTTTAATATAAATTATGGAAAATTTTAAAAATTTCTATTCAATGTTTCTTACCATATGCAAAATAAAAACATGAATTAAGAAAAATTTTGAATTAAATTTTATAAGTATATTTTTTTCAGTTACCTTTCTTTTGAATGTTTCTTATGATGTATACAAACAAAAAATGTAGCTTGTTACTCGTATATCTTAAAAACGTTTCTAAACGCTGTTGTTTCCATATTTTGTATGTTTTTAGTATATCTAAACTAAACTTTTCCGAACAAAATATTGCATATAGTTTAAATGCTCTCTATTAATTCTGAGGGAAACATTCAATAGAAGCAAGGATATATTTCATTAAAATGTATAAACTGGAAACAATTTCTTACATTTGACAAATAATTGACAAGAGTACTTTTGCGATCCAATCAACTCGCGATCAAATTTTGTCGGCTTTATGAATGAATGACATTTATTACGTGAATAATTAATCTTTTTTTGTACGCACCTCTTTCTATGAGTATACAGTTCACATATATGTATTAAATTTCTTTTACTGGATACGGTGACTCCAAATGCGTAATCTAGTTCTCTAAACACCATTTATCTGTATCAAATGAAATTCCTTTAGGAGGAATCACTTCCCACATTTTTGAGGGGTCACGGTAGCCGAATGGTCACTTTTCGAAATCGAGATTGGCGTCATGGGTTCCAGACCTAGTGCCACTGAAGATCCTATAGGCAGAGGCGTAGATCCTCGTTAAATCTGTTGAGGATCCAATCTTTTCTTTGGCGTGGTTTGGAAAGATCGAATTGGGTTGCCAACTAAGTATCCTCCTTGTCACTTCACATGTATCAAAATTATCTGATCCGACACCAAAAACCCCATGTAACTCTACGTACGACCAGATCATCTCACTCACTCTCACCATTTCGAAAATCTGTCGTTATAAGTAAAACAATAAATATTCATTTTTAGAGGAAAACAAGTACTTTGAGTACCTTGTGGATTTTTCAAAATTTTTGGATGAGATCCTTATTTCTACCCCTTTGGTGGCAATATAAAGATTGATTTTAGTTATTTGCTAAGGAATGCAAACTCCTTCTGATCTTTCAAATAATATTTAAAATTCTCAGAATTTTTTCTGCAATACATTTGGCGGAATGTTGTGCTATTTCACATAACCTAATACAGATGCATACGTATAAATGAACAGGATCATACTTTATGGTTTTATGTTCACGAAACAGGATGTATATCTCAGTAATACTAAAATTAGGTATTTTTAATGAATATTTATAAACATTCTATTGTATGAGTACAAATCTCCAATTTTTTTATTGATCATTATTTGAACCATAACACATTCCTTAATCAGAGGTTTTATGGATAGGATGTCTAGTTATTTTTTTTAAAAAAATATTTTTGCCAAATCTGTTTTTTTTTTCAAAAACAGTGAAATTTCATGATGTTTATTGCTATAAATTAAATCAGAATAATTTTTTGAAAACATCAATCAATTAAAGTATGTATTAAAGTGTAATTTTTAATTATACAAATTTATAAGCTGTTAATCGGAGTAGTTTAGGAACAAATGTTCCTTATATGGTAAAAATGTTAGTTTTGAGAAAAATTGAATTTAGTGATGGATTTAGTAGACTTTGACAGGTAGTAAAACGTTTTAAAAAAATCTGAAAAATAATTCCACTGCACGTAAAATGATATATTTTACACCAATTAAAGCGTAGATATTCATATTTTATTAAAATGGGAAAAGTGAAAAATGTGTTTGAGGTCAAAATTTATTAACCTACAACCTTGCTGAAAGAAGTTGCGGAATGTAAATTGTTAAAGACACCGTATTTCTTTCTCATCATTTATTTTATCCTAATCTGTAGAGACTCCATCAAATCGTGATACTGTATCAACACAATAATATTATTTCCTCATTTAATGTATTAAATATTTGTAAAAATTTGCAGAGTTGTAAAAATCCAAGAGAATTTCTAAGGGATGTGCTTTTTAAGTTTTGACGAAAACTAACAATCGATAGCTTGATTCCTGTTGCAAACACCAAATATTTATTGTTCTTCATAATGTTTTAAATAAAATATTGAATAAAGAGAGTGTGTGTAAACGTATGTGTATGTGTATACGTGTGTAACAAATATGTTTTGTTTTAAGTAATATTTCTTTTAGATTCATTTAATAACTTTAAACAAATTTAATGGTTTCCTTAAATTATCATCTCAAGTCTTTGAAAAATTTTCCCTAATTGCTAATAATAAAGAATATGTTTGTAAAGAACTTCTAGAAAGTGTAAAGGGTCTAGGTAAAAAGAGATAGAGAGTAATGTGTTTTTTAAATATATACTGAATTCTTTTTTTATCTTTATTTCTTACGTTAATATTTAAAATGTATTCAAAATGTGAATTTAAGAAAAAATAATCCTTCATGATAATAAAAAAATAAGTAAAATACATTGTATATTAAAAAGAAATTTTCAATTATATATCCCAATTAGCATTTTATATCATAATTGGGCTTCAGCGTTTCGTATTAAAGTACTTAAAACGACTTTTCTAGTTAAATATTCTAAAAATTCAATTTTCTGCATAGCGCAAAACTTTTTTTCTAAAATTATTAATTTTATACGACCTAATTTGGGTTTTATAGAAAAAAAATAAATTCATTTTTTTAATAGAAAAAATATCAAAATAGGTATAGAAAAATGTCAATTTCTTGAAACATATGGAAACAGCACTTTGAAAATTTACTGAGCATTTTTGAGTCGATAATTAATAGGACTTATTAAATATCTCGAAGCAAACATGTTTTTTTTCACTTCAAAATAATATAGATAGCATATAGTATTATTTTCCACATAAATTTTTAAAAACCATTATTGTCTGTTAAAATCATGATTTTTGGATATATCAAATATTTTTAATCGTAATGCTATTATCGTAAAAATACATGTAGCATTTTTTATTATTATGTAAAATGTAAACGTAAACATTGTGATTATGCGTTTTTATTTTTAAGTGTTTATCTAACAGTACAATGATTTTGTGGCTTTTATTTGATCCATTTTTAAAAATAATGCTAAAACAATTTTTAATAATTATTTAGAATGAATCACAAATCTTTTTATACTTTGTGCAGTCTTTATGGTATATTTTTTTTATATCTGTGAGTAAGTATTTAGTTTGTAAAAAAATAAGTAAATTAAGTTAGATCTAAATTTCAAAATTTGAATATTAATATCAAAATTGTCTTTCTTTTTTTTTGAAAATTTATAATAGTGGCAATAAACTATAAAAAATTAACCTATCATTTTTGGGATCATTTAATACGTTCGAAGATATCTCGGTATTTTTACAGTTAAAATACCGAGGGCTTTCAAAGCTTTGCTTTGTATGGAATATTTATTTTGTAAATTATATTTTTCACAATGTCGGATTCCGCAAAATTTTACTTTCCTTAGTGTTCAATGTCTGTATCTGTAAAATATTCATGATATCCTGTTGTTATAATACATTTTGACCTGATATTATAGTATTTTTTTTTAAAAATTTATTTGAATATTACAAAAAGTTTTACTTTGCTTTAAAATAGGTATAGCACATAAAAATTATGCGTAATTCACAAATATAATACCTTACTTTGATTATATAGTTATTTTGTTTTGATGGCGGCATATTTCTTTACACACATAATAGTTGTTTTACAATAATAATACTGTAAATACCTGTATATAAGAAATAATTTTATGTCGTTATGGTAAATTCAGTAGGCATTGCTTAAAGAAATTCGGTCTCTTTTAGCAAATTCTCAATCAGGTTCGATTTCTAAATATTGTATTTGATTACCTAGTTCATGTTTCGCATCATAATAAAAACCTTATAGACAAACATCCAAATTAATAAGGAAATAGGAAAAAGAGTAAATAGCAAAGTTCAT
The DNA here is from genome assembly GCA_019973975.1 of Trichonephila clavata. Classification (NCBI taxonomy): domain Eukaryota; kingdom Metazoa; phylum Arthropoda; class Arachnida; order Araneae; family Nephilidae; genus Trichonephila; species Trichonephila clavata. Next base: position 23,843 of record BMAO01030473.1, read on the forward strand.
GTTTGGGACATCCTAATAAATTCCGTATAGACAAATATGTTATTTGTTAGTTTTAGAAATAAATTTTTTTATTGTGATATTAAGTTGAAAAATAGAAAAATCTGTACAAATAAAGGAATTTGGAGCCTAAAAGGTAAAGCTGAAATAACTGTTAATGCTTTAATAATTATTGATTATTTTAACTGATACTTTTTTACTTGAATTGTCGTCTTGGTTACTCATATAAGGGATATGGAGGACTTAGCTTTACTACTTTCCCGAAATAAAATTAGGCCAAACTGGCATCTACGTTCAAATCATCATTGAAATCAAACAACACTTCATGCTTCTCACTTGGATTCATAGATAAGCCACTATTTCCCCAGATGGTTATCCAATGTCCTCTTGAATATAAGTATTTAAAATTGTAAAAGTTTGCAGCTTTTCATGATTAAAAATCTGAAATTTCTTTACAAAATAAGTAATTCCGTCCAACTTTAATGTGATAAAATGGTTATTTTTGACTCATGACTAGTGATCTTTATAAAGTAGGAAAAAGTTGTTTATCCGGTATAGTGGTTAGTGTCGCTGACTGCGGTCGAGGGCATGGGTTCAAATCCCGGAGAAGACATGGATGCTTTTGTTGTTCTCCTTCTTTCTTTTGTGACGTGTGCTTCACGCTTACTTCTATGTATGACCGTGTGTGATACTTTGTGGTCACGAGGTTATAAATGATTTCAATAAAAATTGTACAGAAAATTTTGTGTAATATAGTAGTGAGTGAATGAATATTAACGTCGCACTCTTCAGCTACACGAGGGCTTTTAGCGACGGATGGCGTAATTTTGAACCATGGTCAAGTGACGCGGTCGAAACCTGAGCTGGCACCACTTCCCCTAACTACCACACCAAATGCACAACGTTTGAGCTATCGACAGATTTAACGTGCATTGCTACCCTACACGGCAGGTTTTCATGTGGTACTGACCTCGAACTCATGACACTCTAGCCATGATCCGATAACTTGAACCCTTGGCTACAACGGCCAATTGTAATATAGTAGACGTTAAGATTATTGGTCTTATATCTGAAAGTTGTGCCACACACTCACTTTCCTGTAGCATGAGATAAATTTAACTACTGAGATTCAAAGTCTTTTTAAAAGGGAAATAGGTAAAATATATTCGTTGAAATAACTTTAATTCTTATAAGTTAATGAAGGACTGAAATTGAAGTTTACAATCTACAAATTTATTCAAGGACCACTCAAAGTAAACATAACATTTCTCGCACACACTTTATCTTTCAATTTGATACAATATAAGTACAAAAATTCCATTCATAACAAGTTTGATACAAAATGTGTGTCCCAAGAAATTCAAGAGCAAAAATTTGTACCAACCAAACCAAAATACCGAGAATAGAGAAGTCTTCAAGGTATATTCGGATATTTGAATTCTTAATAACTTCAGAAGAAATGAAAATCAACGTTGCGCAGAAGCCTAGATGCATGTTTTGTAAATCACATCTCTCAAAACAAATCGGTCGTTGAAGAAAAACACATTGAAGCTCAAACTGTAGTAAGTCTTCAATTCATCAGACTATACTATTATCTATAACGCTAAATACATTTCATTGTTTACATTTTTTTTTACTGGCAAGTGTTTTGAATAATTTGGGTACATAGATTGTGAAATGTTTTTATGGAAAAATCAAATGCTAATTAAAAATTGAAATGTGCGCAGTTGTTGAAAATTTATATTTTGAAGTTCCCTCAAAAGAATATTTGTGGTTCGTAATTACTGTATGTTCGCTTCTGGTACTTCTACACAGCGTAGCAGTAATAAAATTCGTTTTATAGTCCAGAATTGTTTCTTTAAAAAAATAACAATAAATATCAATGAATACGTATTAGTTGTTCAGTAACACAATTTTGTGTGATACAACTGGATACCCTTCCAAACAGAAACCAACTCCGCAATCATTACACCAGAATCGTTTCTTCCTGTAAAGATAAATATTCTGTACAGAAATTGAAAATTTTCTTCTTCGAGAATGGCTTTGATTTTGATGTCATCTTTATTTTTCATTTTAAAGCCTGTTAAAAATTCAAATGTTGTATATTTGTTGACTATTTATACAGTGCTGTTATTTATTCGTTGACATGATGATACGTGTTTATACCATCTATTGGGATCTTCAAGTGAAGCTTTGTTAGGAAATTAACGTTGCATGATATTTTTCTACCTGACCGTTTCACGCCGGTACACCTTTTGTGATTGAAATTAAATCGATATCTTCATCCTGACAAAATTTCTGAATTCTGTAGAAGTGAATTATGTTCCTTGTCAGAAATTATTCGTCTGGGTCTTTCAAAGGT